>JBBPDC010173248.1:0-35691 GCA_037974485.1 Hemigrammopetersius urotaenia | reverse complement strand
TGTGTGTGTGTGTGTGTGTGTGTGTGTGTGTGTGTGTGTGTGTGTGTGTGTGTGTGTGTGTGTGTGTGTGTAAACTATGTGAGACTTAATTACACAGCTTTTCCCATACAGATTACTGGACTCTGGGAATTCTCGGATCCCCCTGTCCCACCATTCTGTTATCCAGCGGGTCTTTCCTCTTGTATGAATCACCAGGGAGTTGTTCTATTTTATCACAACAGGGTTATCTGTGCCCACTGGACAATGCAGCCAGAGGCCTGGGGTCTGATCCCGTCAAAACACCTACCCTAGACTCTAACGCTTAGATCTAGTTCATATCATGTGACTCTAGTTAATAGACATAAATACCTCAGACTCCACCTGTTTCCCCACAGCGACACCTTCTGCCTAGATCTAGTTCACCTGAGATCTAATCACTCTAGCTAATGGACATAAGCACGCCATACTCAACTCTACGCATACAACTCCTAAGTACCTCAGAAGTATTGCGACTTGGAAATGTTTGCCTGTTGGACTGTCCTTTGGTTCTGGAACTCTGCAAGTATCTGTTATCTGGTTTTTGTCTTTTATGTATTGCTGTCTGTTTTACTTCATGCTTGGGTCTGTATTGGTCAGAACCAGACAGCCGGTCTAAACCCTTCACCCTAAATGTGCTCTAGAGTGATAGTGGGTCACACCACACAGCAGAAAGGGGAGATGGGGAGACTTTAGTGCAACCACTAACATCTTTTGTACATCAACGTACATGAACATAGTACAAATGGGGCTACCTACAGACTGGTACTGTTGTCCACATAACCAGTAACAAAGTAATATAATTACAGAACACAAGAACACTACAAATTTCTGCATCCTCGGCCCCACCAGCTCATAAAGGCCTTGGTATATTAGCGTGGGGTGGATCACCAATTGTAATCGATGCTTTGCTTATGATAGGAGATGTGGCGTCCTCCATGTATCACAATAGCCCCCTGTGATAGTGAATGGAACCAGTCGTCTGCTCTTGAAACTTCCTTCACAGAAAGTTATGGCATAAAATGATTATGAATGCCTGATTCCTGAGACATGGCACATAAACAAAACACCTTTGCCACTATTCATCATAAACATTCGTTTGTTTGTACCATGCCTTTAATATGTGTTTGAGGTATAAGAACTAGGCCGGGTTTTTACGTGAGCTAAAAGAATGGACTCTTCAACAGAGCTGAGAGAGCACGGAGGAATAAGGAGAAGGGGTGCAAAAGCTTTCCCACGAGAAATACAAAGTAGAGATGGACAATTATAGGATGTTACGTTGGAAGGAGGAGGAACTTCATGGTCATGGTCCTCCTCCCAAACCTCATGATGATAACTCCATCATAAATTCTCAGAAGACACATGTTGGTTTATCAGTGGGAGTTGGTTTGACTATGTTGGAGACGTCTGGTTCCATTCACCACCTCTGTAAATAGGTCCAAGTTGATAGCTTTGTCGACAATTAACCTTTTCACACCAAACCCAGAATGACTGTGTTTACAGACTGAATATGGAGGAATCTTATACAACCCCTCAAAAAGCTGTAGATTATGTATTCGTGCAGTTTGTATGATACTAACCACTAAATGTGCGCTACATTAGCCTCATAGCTCCAGTACAAAACTACAGAAGTGTCAGTGCTCCAGTCTTGGCTGAGGTTAGGGGCAAGAAAGAGTCAGTTTTGATTTTTAAATACAAACTATTGCTTTAAAACTAGAAGAAGACTAAACACAGCAGTGCTGAGTGCAGCAGAAAGCTGAGGAACATCATCGGTGAGACAAGTTGCAGTGTGTGTGCTTTGGCACAGTGCAGCATTTCCACCGTCCACCTGCACAGTTTAATGTTTCCCCTGCACCTGAGTGCCATCATTAACTAATGATGAAGTCCTGCTGGAGTTAAGTCAAGTGTAGGAGCAGGGAAAACTCAACTAAGCAGTGCAGGTGGACTGCGGGACTGGAGCTGGGAAACACTGACATAATGGTGTGCACTTAAACACTGGCATAATGGAAAGCATTACTGGAATGTGATGGAATTCGGAGGCCTTTTGAATGCAAAACATTAGGTATCACCCCATAGGAGTATAAAATTTACTGTTATATACTGTTGTAAACTGGTACTATATTCCATATTCCATTCCATATTATTCCATAATAAAAATAGAACACATTCTATTTTCAGTACAGTACTGTGCAAGTCTTGAGCCCCCCTCAAGTCATAAAGTCATTTCCTTATTTGACTTTAAATGACCTTGTTTGTTGCAAAAATACAATTTTCTGCCTGTCAAACTGCCTGTCTAACTTTGGCATATTTTGGTTAAATGAAAGAGATTGGAACACATAACAGGCTGCAAAGTGCCTAAACATACAAGGAGCCTAGATAAAGGAGTTTCAACCACTCAGCATTCAGCACCACCAGTATACTGATCACCGCCTGATCATCTGGAATCATCTGCTCCTGGTTCTTCATTGATTCAGGACTTCAGTTAGATGCTCTTTGTCATTCTGTGTGTCTTAATAAACGAAAAACAGTTCTCTGAAAGTGGCCAGGTTCTACTGGACTGGACTGAAAATGAGAGTCTTTAAAAGTCCTTCAGGAAGTCTGGAGAACTCTTCCTGAAGACCACATTAAAAATACAAGAAAAGCTGGATCCCTGGAAGCAAAATATGAGGAAATGAGACTTTTGCATGGTACTGTGTGTTATGGGCTGTGGATGTGTGTGTGTTAGTCTCAAACAGTTCATGCTGTTGCGTGTGAGCATGTGTGTGTGTGTGTGTGTGTGGGTGGGTGTGTGTGTGGGTGGGTGTGTCTGTCGGGCCAAGCCCATCTTCAGATAAACCTCTAGAACGTTTTAAACAAAGGACAGATGAGATGGTATCTGCTTAAGGACCCCTCTTCTCTTTCTCTCTCTCTCTTCTCACACTGCTGATAAGCTAAAACCCCATTTTCCAGACAAATCATCACTCATGCTGCCTTGTGTCTGGACCTCCTGACCTGAGGTCCCCCAGACCCAACCGAGACAATGACCAGGACCGCACTAATCTCACCCTGAGCCTCAGCTGCCTCGCCTCTCGCTTCCAATCTGCCAGGCAGGTCTGAAAGGAGCGAGACTCAAGGGAGCAGCTCAAACAAGTGTGCTAACATGGCCTTGACAGCTTTTGCACAATGCTAATATGTGATACATTCATTCGGTAGATACTTTTACCCAAAGTGATTTACAGTTTGAATAAACATTCAAATTTCAGGACAGTGCGAGAACCAGAAGAGTGTTCTAAGTGCTAAATCTTTATGTAAGAGTAGTGCTCAAATATAAATGAGATGCTCTCTGAGCAGGAAGATAGAGAGGGATTCTGCTGCTCTGGTCACTTTTGGCAGCTCGTTCCACCAGCAGGGAACCACTAATGAGACCAGTCTCGACTGGGTTTGCCTTGTGTGTAGGGATGGCAGAGTCAGATGATGCTCCATGTAGGAAAATAAGGCTTAATGAAAGGATTGAGGCAGCTGGGTGCAGACCCAGATGTCACTCAGTAGGCAACAGTTAGGACAGCCATGGGTAGCCAGAGTAGGTCAATCAGTAGTGGGGTGACATGTGACCTTTTGGGTTGGTTGAAGACCAGCCGAGCTGCTGCATGTCAATAAGGGTCACATTGTACAAACTGGGAAACACTCTGGTATTGTTTCCTGTTAGCAGTATTAATGTTTCTGACTGAGTACATGAGAGAAGGTGGGTGCAGTGGGCACAGTTAAGAAGGTTTGGTAGAGAAACGTACTGGTTTGTCACAACTATTACATAATTGCCTGATTGTGGTCCTTATATTTAAGCTGACTGCAGTTGGTATCCTTTTGTATGGATAGTCTAATTATGTCTAGTATTCAGCTAAATATTCAGCTAAATGTCAACTAAATGCCATTTTGCATGTCAGTATTACAGATTCTGTTAACCCTGACATTAACTTTAGCAAAATCCTAATTCAGTCCTGAAGCCTAAAAAATTAAGTAAAAAAATTAAGTAAACAAATGTTACTCACCACTGCCATCTAAAGGTCCCTGAAGGCATTTAGCAGTTTAACAGCGCTGTTAATAATCTGCTAAAGACCTTCAGAGACCTTTAGAGGGCGGTGGTGAGCAACATTTTTACTTTATTTTTTGGTAATAACACCTTTAGAGGGCAGCAAAGAGTGATGTTTGTTTACTTGATGTTTGCTAATAACGCCTTTAGCTTACAGCAGGGAGCAATGTGTGTTTATAGATGTTTGTAATAGCACCTTTAGGGAACAGTTTGCTCTTCCAAGGGGCAGCGGTGAGAAATGTTTGTTTGTTTATTTGATTACACTTTTAGAGGGTAGCAGAGAAGAATGTTTGTTACTTTTTTTGTTTGATTGCATCTTTACGAGGTGATGGTGAGTAATTTACACCTTTAGGGGCAGCGGTAATGTTGGTTAATTAATGTTTGTTAACATCTTTAGAGACGGGTGGTGAGTAATATTTGTGTATTTGATGTGTAGTGATTACACCTTTAGAAGATGACAGTAAGTAATGTTTGTGTATTTGATGTTTAATTAAACCTTTAGAGGGCGACTGTAAGTAATGTTTGTGTATTTGAAGTGTGAATACTTACTGGGTGGCTGTTAGGAATGTTTTTGTATCTGATGTTTGTCAATAGATGGAGAGGAATTTTCAGATATGTTCTGGTTGTAACAGTAATATGTCTGTATGTGTGTGTGTGTGTGTGTGTGTGTGTGTGTGTGTGTGTAAACCTCTTAGGCTACAATACTGCCACTGTGCAAAGCAAAACATTTGTTTGTGTATTCACAGCAGTTGTATAATAAGTCGTTAATATTAATTACTGAGTTGTAAGTCTGCAGCTTACGAGAGTCACGCAGATAAAAGCCCAGTCTCGCCGGCCTTGGAGATACATCCAAAACAACAGCAGCGTAAACCCCGCCAGGATGAAACGGCACGAGACGAGAAGAGACGGCGGATGAGCAATCAGAAAAATCTGCCTCAAATACCCCTATTCCCATCGCAGCTACTACAAAGGCCTTCCCAGCAGACTCTCCCTTTTTCGTGCGGAGAGAGAGAGCAAGGGAGAGGAGGATGCTGGTGCTCTGCTTTCTCTGGCATATTGTTTTCCTGGGTTCCAGCTCTTTGTTTTGGAGTGGGTAGATAAGGAGCACAAAGCGAGCGGTGGGCTGTTCTCACAGGGAGAAATTAGAGAGGAGACGGAGAGGAATTATCGCTGACTAATGCGCTTTATCACCCGGGACCTGGCTGAGACCTGCAGGTAATTAGTTGCACAGACATGCTGTAAACACACACGACCCAGGAGACTCACGCAAACACACACACACACACACACACACACACACACACACACACACACACACACACATACATACACACACGTAATTTGGGAGACTCTTATTGAGGCAGTGCTGTTTCAGCAGTACACACACACAGTACGTACAGAAGCATGTGAATTAAGCATCTCAGACAGTCACACAGACCCCATAAAACCCACAATGCTGTACTTTGGTGTGAATGTTTCAGAGTGGATGGACCAATAGAATTGCTCTAAAATGTGGATGAAGTTCATTGCAGGCAGAAATTAGCATTTTTCATATTTCACTGTAATTTAAAAAGTCAACCAAAATCTCTTTAAACTATTGAATTTGGTCAGCTCACATCTATTTACACCCTCACTGTTCTCTCAAACTGCAAGAACTTTAATGCAGCCTCTGTTCCGAACACATTTGTACAGTTATGTGATGTCATATATGAGTAGAAAGCTACTTTCCTGCACAATTTCACTTGAACGTCCACAGATCTCCCATATATGCCTGGTTTCTGAAGTCTCACTGCATCATGCAGCTCTGCGTCCTGTTCTTGACTGTTCGCCATATGTTTTTTAGGTTGTCCCCATCCCCCATACCCTGGTCAACAAATACATAAATATGATCACAAGCCCCGCTTAGCCCAAACTTTTTCATATTTCTGAGTAAACTGCATCTATACAACATGTTCTATGTGACAAAACTCATCTGAAATCTCTTTAAGTCAGTGTGTTTGGTTAATGTATGTCTACTTAAGCCTAATGAGGGTGAAGGCCATCACCTAGGGCTACAGACCCCCTGCCATATATATGATCACAAACAATTTGACAAGTACAATCACCACCCTTAGACTACAACCCCACTCCCCCAGGTCAACAAATATGATCAACAACCACCCACAGCCCCGGCTGACGAATGTGATGACCCCAAGCCCTTGGTCAGCCCAAAAGCAAATATAAATAATAAATACTGTTGTCTCTTATAGAACCCCTAACATAACATAACAAGCCCCAGTTTAGACATAACAAGCCCCGGTTTAAACCTTTGTATAATGTATGAAATAGAAGTATAGTCTTCTTTTAATTCACTTCAGGATACAAAGTGTTACACACTTGATGGCCACTAGCTTTGCATAAGAAACACCAGAGAACTATTAACTCTGAAACCCAATTCTGAACAAACACAGAAATAAAACTCTCCCTCGTTAAGCCGAAATAAAATCCCGAGGTCTTTAACACACACGAGTCACAGGAGGCTTCTACCCCTGCCAGGCTAGTTCGTGCTTGTTTGGGTTCAGCAGACCTTGCGAGTTCGATCTGCAGGAGAAACGAGAGTCTTCCTTTCGGCCCCTGTGAGAGTGATCTGAGCACGGCCCCTCCTGAGTCCTGGCGGGTGTGAATGTTAGTCTCCGGTAGCTGTTTTTGACTGGCAAAGTGTTTTAATTGTGTTGTTGTGTTGGAGTTACAGTATACAGTAGACCGGCACGCGCTGATGAGAGCATTAGCCAGGCATGTGCACAGCAGAAATGAACGCAAGTCGAGGCAGATAAAAGAGATAAAACAGGCCACACATTCCTTCACCTACCCACATGAGAGCTCCCATAATGCCATATTTCTTTTCTCTTTTTTGCTGCCTGTGCATGTCCATTAGCAGCGAAATCAAATTTACACAGGTCTGCTCCCACCCCAGATGTAGCAGATCAGCCGAGACGTGTTAGGACTCCATGGCTTCTGTAGTTTAGAACTAGCTATTCAGGATCAGTAAACTTTAGTGCTATGGCTTTATTGCTAATGCTATAGCTGTACAGATACGCAGAGACACAAAGAAGAACATTAAATATAAAGTCTAAAAGTAAGATAAAACCATGCACACAAAATACTGGAATATAATTACTAAGGACAAATAACTTACTGCTAAGAGATTTAGAGGTAACACAGATGAATGCTAATGCTATTTGAAGCTCATTAAACTCATTATTATAGTGGAGTAGACTTGTGGATGCGGTTTAGGACACAGGATGACAAAAACTGTAGGAGACGGTAGATCTCGGCTGTTTCTGCTCTAGAGTGAATGGAAACCTTTTTTTTGGAGCGACGGAGACAAAAATAAGGTATTTTAGCTTTTGCTGCTGATGGCGATGATGATGTCATTGAGATGGATTTGTTGATGTTTGTCTGGCTGTCACAGTGCTGGGGGACATCACACAGCTGGGCACTCTGAACCTCTCTCTCTCTCTCTCTCTCTCACACACACACCACTACTCAAACGTTCTTATACACCACAGGTTTTTACCACTTATCCATTTATTCCATAAACTGCAGATTTTAATTCTTGTTAAACACTGGAAAGCTGTTGAGAGTGAACACTTATAAACGAAAATATGTCAAATAAAATACGTTTTCTTTATAAGATGAGGGAATCTGTATCAGTGCAGGCCTGACTCCTATTAATTGGTTGTGTGGTGATGCAGAGTCAAACTCTAGACTGTCCTTTAACTTTAAATGCACTCGTTAACGGTTTTATCACCTCTTTAAATATCTTACACTCATCTGGTGATCCATATTATAATTATAATTATATCAGGTGCCTTTTTGTTGGTCAGTAGTGATGAATAACAAAAATGACTGAATTTTCTGACTAATAAATGACTCAAATGATGAAGAGACTATATGTTCATTTGTTAGCAAAGAACGTTGGGTGTATTTTTAGTAAACATTGAGTGAACGGCATGCAGATGTTTGTGCAGAAGTTTGAATTGATAATGTACACACTAACTCACTCATATCACACACACAAATTAGTCTTGTTCCACAGCCTCTGCTGTGTGTGATTTGTTTCCTAACACACATACTAATTAGTTTTCTCTTAGTTTTAGTTACCATACACTGACCTGAGATCAGCCCTGAATCCAGGAGACTGTCTTTATTGAACAGACTTAATAAAACGAAAAAAATCAGAAGAAAATGCCCTTCTCCCGTAGGAAAAATAAGCAGCAAAAGAAAAAGTCAACTTAAGACAGACGTTTGCTTTTACTGTTCTCATCAGCTTCTTTTGGATCTTCTGGTTTATCTGAAGTTCTGATGATCTGAAACACAAACATCAGAGCAATGTGAGAAAACAAAGAGCGTTTTAAGATCTTAAATTGGAATCGGGCTGAGATCAGACGAAGGCTCTCTCAGGAGCTGAATTGAAGAAGCATGATGGTGAAAAATGGTCAGAATCTCATTAATGTTAAGGAGAAATCGACGGGACAAAGAAGAGCCGTATTTTGATTTTTTCTTTCCTTTGGGGGTGCACTTCTCTACACTATTAAGAATCATTTTCCCCAGGTTTATCTCTGGGGGGTGAAAAATGTCACAAACATGGCATTCATCAAAGTGCGCAAGCTCCGATCAAGGCGCCATGGATGCTTCAGGAGTTTACTAACACACAGCAAGTTAAATATACATGTTGGTCGGTTGGAGCTGGGCAGTTGTTATTCAAGAGCCTGTTGTTATGGTAGCAAAGGCCGGCCTCCCATTTACAGCACGAACAGCAAGGCTTCCTGAGCAAAGGGGGCTTTTATTCTGTTACTCAAATGGGGACCTTTACCTGCTGTCATATTATTTTGGTCTGGAAGTCTACGATCCCCGAGAGTGTTTTTACAGCCTGGAAGGTCCTGCAAGTTCAGCAGCTCTCGAGGAACCAGGATTTACGCTCTCGATTTTGGCGGCAAAACAGAAGTCACCAGAGATACACACACAGGTGTGTTTAGCAATACAGCTGCTATGGAACTAGGGCATTATTTAGGGGGCTGTAAAGTGTAAAGTAAAGTGTAAAGTGTCCTTTTGTCATATGTGAACACGCCACAGCACACAGTGTGAACAGTGTGAAATTCTTTTCTACATTTAAACTGTTCAAGTGCAGCAGAGGGCTAGGAACTAACCACCTAGGGATCAGTGCTCAAGGCTACCACAGTGGTGCAACTGGTAGTCCTGGGATTCAAACCCATGACCTTCTGATCCCAGGGGCAACTCCCTAACCATAAGGATACCAGCCACCCTGCTGTGATTCCAGTTAATTAACATTAAATTTTTTTGGTATTATTGAAATTCATGAAACAGTGTATAGATCTAAGAAATAAGACTGTTAGTGTAGAACAATGGGATTATCTGGGGGATTAGTTTAACTGTAATTAGGTTACATTAGTATAACATGGTGGGAATCTTGTTCAGATCTGATTGTCTAGACAGTTGTAGAACTGTGGGTTTATTTTGGAGATTAATAAAGCTGTGTGGTTAGTAGAGAACTATGGGATTATTTTTGAAATTCATAAAATTGTGTTTAGATCTGATTAGCAAGACTGTTATAAAACATTGGGAATAAGATTAATAAAGTTGTGATTAACGTAGAATTGTGGGATTATTCTGGAGATTAATAAAACTGACAAGGTCTGATTAGCCTAGAATTTGGGGATTATTATAGAGATTAATAAAGCTGTAATTAGGTCTGGATGGTGTATTACTGTGGGATTATTTTACAGATGAATAAATCAGTGTTTAGTCCCTCTTAGCAGGTGGGATTATTTTGCAGAGTAACAAAATTCTGATTAGGTGCTGCTAGTATATGGGGTTTTTATGGAGAGTAGTAAAGTGAAGTGAACACCACTGCACACAGTGTGAATAGCACGAAATTCAGTCTCTGCATTTAACCCATTCACCAAGTAAAACAGGGGGCAGCTGCGAACACAGCGCCCAGGGAGCAGAGTGTGGGGACGGTACCTTGCTCAGGGTACCTCAGAGGTGCCGAGCGGTCTTGGGAAGTAAACCTGGACTTTCTGATCGCAGGGCGGATGCCTTAACCACTAGGCTACAAGCTAGTGGTGGATGGTGCAGTTTTTGTTTTTTTTATAGAGATTAATAAAGCTATTATTAAGTGTGGATGGTGTAGTATTATGTCAATAATTTGATTAATAACGATGCATTTGCATCCAATTAGAAGTTAGTATGTAACTCTGGGATTATGTTTTAATGAAAGCCTGGTTAATAAAATCTGAGGGATTATTGTAAAGTCTGGTCCCAGGAAAAAGTTCAGACTAGTGGAGAAAAGGGTGACTGTAGCTTACAGTGCATCTTGTGGCTTCCTCTGTGTGGTTGCATGGCTAAAATGCGAGTTGCTTCTTACTGAGCTGAGAAACCTGCACCATTCCAACTCATTGTATTTTTAGCTGCATATCATTCATACAATAAATACGCTGTTTAAGTGTTTAAATGACTGACAGGTCTAAAACCTACAAAGCTGCCATGAGTTACGAAGTGCCGTATGAAACCAGAACAGAGTGATTAGCCATTCTCCAACACAGCTGCCAATCCTAAACTGGAAAAAACGCTGCAGAAGAGTTTATACTGAGCAGAAACAAGTAGAGATAGAATGGCAGATCTGGCACTGCTTTCCCAAGTTCCTCTGCCAATGACAATAATATCGCCAGACCAGCTGAATATAACTTCACATATAAACAATGCCTTATCGGTCATGGCCACGTTATCAGAAATGATTTATTCTCATAACTTACTGGGGACTAAAAAGGAACCTGTCCCCAAAGAAGACATTAGTTAACTCGTCTGTTGTTTCCATTTTAAGGCGTATTGAGACGGCGGTCTGGTCTTTGATGCCTTGGCGGCTCTTGCGGGCCACACAGGATGATACAATCCAATGCTCCATCATAAAAGTCCGTACCAATCAAGAGGGGTTTCCACTGCCTCAAGCATATGCTGGATGTGGTGCAGCATGTGCAATGGCAGCGAATCAGAGACCTTGTGAACTAATAACTCATTGGAAGCTGTTGTTTCTCAGACCGCACAAATCTGCCATTAAGCCAGATGGAGTGCTGGTGGAATTCTAGCATCCTTATTTATAACAAGCATATTAAGGCTGTAATATATGATTAATTTTTGTAATCAGTTAATATAGCGGCCATTTCTCGATTAATTCATAGCAGCCTTGGTTTCTCAGGAGAGAGCTGGATATTAGGGCTATTATTATTATTTTTATTATTATTCATTAATTAACTTAATTAACTTATTGAGTCATCTATTCTTCTGTGGATTGCACTCCTTTTGCTCTGTCCCAAGAGAGGGCTGCATATTACAGCTGTTAATAAATTCTTTTTCTTTTGCTTCATTACCAGCTAAAAATCCTGCCGTTTGAGGTTTTCTTTTAGTCTCAAGTGAGGGCTGTCACAATGAACTCTTTTAAACAAAACAGATCAATCGGTTGACTTTAATCAATTTATCAGCTGGTGGTCGCCAGTGGTGGAACAAACTCCCTTCTGCAATCAGATCTGCGGAGTCCCTCACTCTCTTCAAGCATCGCCTGAAGACACCCCTCTTCAAGGAGCACCTTGGTGACTAACCATTCTTCTTGTTCATCTTTTATCTCTCACTTGTGTATTAACCTCTGACTTTCTTTCTTTTGTCAGGGTTTGTTAAGGAGTGTAACGTAGCTGGCAGTAACTTGGTTAAAAGCAGATGTTGGTTTAAGTTTAGCTTTACAGGTATGAATCACTCTGGATAAGAGCGTCTGCTAAATGCTGTGAATATAAATGTAAGCGTTTGATGGTTAGGGAGTCGCCCCTGCAGTGAGAATTTCTCAGGACTTCTAGTGGCACAACTGAGGTACCATTCCTCACACACTGCTCTCCCAGGCACCCCCTCTGGCAGCCCACTGCTTCACTTGGTGAATGGATTAAAAGCAGAGAAAGAATTTCACACTGTTCACACTGTGTGCTGTGGTTCTTGTGTGACTATAAGGGGCCACTTTACTTTAACTGACTAATTTAATTAATTATTTTTTCCTCTCCCTTTGGCTTGTCATATTAAAGGGCTGCTTCCAATGATCATTATTCAAATCTATTACTCTGTGAACTATCATTCGACTAATCAAACCATTAGCTGTCTGTTGTGTTTTGCAATCATGAGGCTAAAGCTTTAACGCTGCTAGAACTGCTAGCCTTGTTAGCTTCTGGTAGCCATAATCTATTGTTTAGCTTTGATTAGTGTTTAATAAAGCAACATGCCATTAGGCCCATCTGTTGCACAGGTTGTTAATAATCTTAATTGTTACTGTTGTATTAGTGAGGCTGGCTTGAAGAAATGCTACACTTATTTGAAAATGTCAAATAAGATGAAACTATGTAATCTATTACGATATTAAACATTTTATAGATTTGCCACATGCTTATATGACGACTATAAAGCAGTGTTTCCCAGCCCTTGTCCCGATGGCGAACATTTTAGTGTTTTTCCAGCACAGATACGCTCACTTCACTCAGTGAGGGGCTTTTAATGAGCCGATCAGTTGGATCAGGTGTGAGCAGGGAAAACATTAAGATACTCAGAGCAGTGGACCTCCAGGACCAGCAAAGAGAAACACTGTTATAGAACGTTTTAGAAGTCCACATGCCTGAAACAACCATATTTAAAACTGTTCAGCTGAGCAGTATGTTTCTAAAATGTAATATTAGTATACAAATAATGTTTTTACAGTAAATGTTTTTATGTATGTCCGTGTGTTTGCTTCATTGTTCCCAGACCTCCTCGTAGAAGCCCAGTATTACATTGTCATTCTTCTCCTCAGATGCCTGGTTTAGCTCTATTAGTATTTATCAAATAAGGAGCTGCTGATGGAGTTTCCCAAGCAAAGGCCGGAGGAGATATCTGGACTCAAACCTGTGTTCTTTTAAGTAGCTCACCAAACTTTAAGTACACAAAATAAATCTTAATATTATTTAATGCGTTCATGTTTGTTAGTCAAGTCAAGTTTATTACTGTAGCCCAGTATCATACATTCAAAGTGCGTTATTGGAATATAATAGGAAAAGTTAATGGGGACATTGGGCTGATGCTCGTATCCAGAGTGACTTAATCATCAGTTACAGGGACAGTCCCCCTGGAGACACTGAGGGTTAAGTGTCTTGCTCAAGGACACAATGGTAAAAAGCTGGGGTTCTAACCTTCGACATTGTGGTCATCGGGTTCACAGGCAAGTGTGTTACCCACTAGGCTACTAACACTGACTGCTTATTAAAAATAATAAACATAAAAATGGTAGAGAGTAAAAAATAAAAGAATAAAAAATGAAAGAATACGTTGTTATCATTTATCCTAATGTTAACTGGCAGAATGTCCCTCGCTGTTCAGATTCATGTCTTTAAACAGTTTGCACAGGAGGCCATGAGTTTTGCACAGTAGTGTACCTTTCCAGTAAATGTCACATCGAGTTGTCACGCAGCATATCATACTGTCATATGAAGCCGGGAAATCTCTGATAAAGCGAGATGTTGAAGCTCTGCTGTTTCCGCGAGACGATCTCTCCTTGCCTGCCCAGCCCTGTGTTTGCTCTAATCCTGACCTTGAACTCTCCCTTCTACAACAAACACCCACAGACACACATCATGACAGAACCTTGCTCCCCCACTCCCCTGGGGGGCTGTGCACATTGCATGCGGAGCGTTTAAAAATATTCGTGCGTGAGTCCCCTGAGCAGCGCTGTTGTTTTGCCTGGCGCTCAGAGCCGTAGCGATAAGGGGAGATGGATGAGCAGATAACGTCATTCCCTTCTCCTCTGCTCCCCACGCGACGAGGGGGGGGGGGGGGGTATGTCGGGGTGGGATGCTCTGACGCCAACAAACCTCAACCAAAAATAAGTGACACATCATGCAGTCATCATGGGAACCTGCTAATCTCTACTGTGGTGGTTTTACAGTGATCGTATTCGCTGTAGTTGGATTTGCTCAGTGGTGCATATACACTCCCAGAAGAACAATATTGCACAAAAGTCTTAGTCAAGTTTATTTATGTAGCCATTATCATAATTATCATACACAAAGGCCAATCTGCTTTACAGGCATAACAATATTAAGCATACAATGAACAGGAAGAATACATTAAACTAAAGAATTAAAATGACACAGAAAAAAAAGAAAAAGAAGATTGAAATAGAAGTGCCTGACCTCTCTTCATCTTTTAATATTTCTCTTAATTGATTATTTTTATAATTGTATCTTTGTTAATGCTGTTCTGACTGGTTGCTCTAAATGGTGCCTTGTTCAAAAAGCAGTCCGGCCGGAAATACTCCTTATAACTTATGTGGGAATTGGCAGAGCTACACTTGCTGAGTAGGTAGACATCCTGCATTTTAATATACTGCTTTTGGACATCAAAACCAAGCACGGTTTCCATATATGGACCATATGCACTGGAGGAGTAAATGGTGTTGTGTGTGATGCCATTTTTAAAACATCAGTGGTAATTATTTTTTAATTTATTATAACTTTGGTTCAACGTGACACAGGAACACCAAACAGCTCAGCATGCAAACCAGGGGACCTTTCATATAAGGAGTTGTTTGGCCATATGATGACAAGTTACCATTTGTTGTGGATCCATGGTGTTTGTGTTCAAAGGGTTAAATGATGTGGACTCTTTAATTATCGTTAAGAGTTGTAGAAATGTGATGCTGACCAAAGATTTTGAAGGCATGAAACTCAACCTGAGAGCTCATCGTGGATCAGTTCTCCTCGACCCATATGGCTGTATTTATTAGGATACACGAATCCCAGGCCAGCACGCCAGTCTGATTTCAGGTCAGTAAACAGATGTTACCAGGTGTGTTCATTAGACAGCAGCAGACGGAGCTTCAGGCATGGAAAAAGGAGCAACGCTGGGATGAACCCAGAGATGGACTTCCCACAACAAGCTCTCTGCATGCAGATGGAGCATCATATGCATATCAAAGAAGGCCATTGTCTCCAACGACACCCAACATCACGGGAGGTCCAAGTTTGGGCTGGAGTTTCACGCAGGGTTCAGAGGCTGAAAAAAATGACATGTGCTGATTGCGTGTTCCACATTCGCCGCTCGACCGCCTCCATGCCTTCCGCTCTCCGCTCTCTTAATGGAAATATGCATTATTTAGCGACCGCGGCCTGTTTTAATTTCCGACACACGTAAACACCGCAGCGATATTTAGATTGGGTGAAATCAGCCATGCAGCAATCAAACCTGAGAGCGAGCCTCAATCAATGCGTGTATGAAAATCCCTCGCTCCTATTCTCTTTTGGGAGAAGAATGAGAAATCGCATGCGTGACTTACCCTTGAGCGCTGTGTCTGGAGGTCCATTTTTGCACCATGAAAACGACCAAATCCTTTTGTTATGTCCTGGCAGTGTTGCCTTCTCACTCGGGGGGGTTTCGAATGCTCTTGTTAGGGCATTATGTTTCTTGTTACAGCTGGAAACGGATAAAAATGAAACTGATACCATATTTTCCAAATGCTCAAGCCCATTTACAGTTACAGTTGACTCATTGCGTCGTATCATACATCAACACTCCCATTCAGTGTGACACTTAATGCGGCACATATGGATGGGCAAAACTGTGAAAGTAACGTGGCAGATAAATCAAATTTGGACGTTTTCTTCCAAATGTAGTTCATCAACCATGGCATGTTTTGGTGTCTTTAGTTTTGTGCTGGAGCCGAGAGGCTAATTTAGCTATCAAGTGATAGAAGTTTACAGCCAAACCAATCAGCATAGCACAAAACAGGCCTGCTCAGGGACAACTTGAACAATTTAAATGTACATGCTCCAAACACTCATCAAGTCAAACACTGTAATCTGGTTTCAAAGGAAACCTCATCTGAATAGCCTGGTTAATAAAAGCATTATTTCAGGGACATAAAAAACATATTGTCTTGCACATTCATATAGGTCATAATTAAGTTCATTATTAAGTGTCATTTTCCAATTATTTATTTGGGAAATTATCAGAATCTTTGTTTCCATCTTATCTTGGCTGAACATGTCAGAATAATAACCAACACATAACAGCTTTCAGTGGAATCAATTGGTCACATTAGGTAGATCCAGTTTTGTTAGGAGAAGCATCACTCTAAGCTGTCTTGAAGTTCTAGATTCCGCAGATCAGCCAATGAATTCATGCCTAATCACTGGGTTTGTGGCAGATGGTAAAGAGCAGGAAGTCAAGACTCTTTGCTGAAAAACTGACTGTAAAAATGCTGCATAAAAGGTAAATATATAAATGTTGCTGCAGAAAAGGCTTCGGTGAACCACACCGAGAAATCGAGCTGGAAAAGTTGACACGCCTCTCTCGGTTCACCGCTCCGTTCAAAAAAAAAAAACAAAAAAAAAAACAAAGCTCCCTCAAAACACAATAAAACAATTACACAGAAACTTCAAAGTAATTTTATAACAACCCAGCTGATAGACACTTTAAGCCCAGTGTCATAACTTCCATTTACTCAGCATGAATAAATTCAGCAAACAAAGGCAAAACAAAAAAGCAAGCAAAAGAGTCGTCTGTGGAGGGCTCTTTGAAACCCTAAGACCCTCAGCTATTGGTTAAAGAAAAGACGTATGTTTCTGGGTGGAATCTGTATACATGTCCAACCCCCTAGCAGAGGGGGAACAGGAAAGATGTGGTAGCCTCTGGACTCTGGGAGCTGGAAGGGGTGTGTTGCGATTCTGCCTTCTCACACTGCGACACAGGTTTGTGGATCTGAGTGTTGCAATTTCTGTTTCATATCGCATATCATTACAGCTCTAATATTGAGTATATGTCTGTATATATGTACAGAGTAAGAACACTGTGTATATACATACAGGTACAGGTACAGGTACAGGTACATGCATATGCACTTTTAGTAGCAGGAGGTAGTAGTGCACAGCTATAGTGCACTGTAATTAGCTAAAATACGACTTAGAATTCCCGAATGCGTGCTAGTAAAGCTCCGTTGCCAGACTGAGGCTTCACTTGAATCTTGTTAAATTATTAAACCCACCACTCCAGGGACCATTTGCACAGTCTAAGGGCAAATGTGTAGGGACTCAAACCTCCCCCAACCTCGCCACCCCCACCCTTAGATCTATCTGTTTCTCAAACTGTGTACAGTTGTTCAGTAATCTGCAGTAGACTTGTTCATATGGTTTCTGACACTGTTTGACTTACTGCTGTCTAAAGCAGGTGTGCGATGGTTGAAACCTGATGTTGTTTGTTAGCTACATTAGCCTCGTAGCTCCAGAGGACATTAAAACAATGCATTTTTCCTGTAAATTCTCATTCATGCAACCTTTGGCTTGGTTTTTGTTTCTTTCTCTCTCTGTCTCTCTCTCGCTCTCGCAGAGGCCTTGATCCCAGTCTGGCTACGTTTCAGGACCGCTCTCAGACCCTGCACCGATTGCCATGGACGTATGTTCCCTTAACCCTTTCAGTGTACAGCATCACACGTTGTGTACTTTCCATTAAAGTGCACTGTCACAACAACAATGAACATTCTAACATGTTCGAATTGCTATCCAACACAGCAGATTAATGGAGATTCAGTATTACATGTGATAGACCACCATCTTTACACTTAGAGTTTATATTTATACTTTTATACATCTGACAGGTGATCCATAACTAAATCAGACCAAACTCGGATTGTGTCTGAAAACCTGACGAATCAACTGACTGCTCACTCTGAACACCTTGCAGGACACTCAAGTGCAAAACACAACACTGAGAAACACACATTCGCTGTGAAAGTGATCATTCGGTCATACGTGAACACACCACTGCACACAGTGTGAACAGCACGAAATTCACCCTCTGCATTTAACCCATTCACCAAGTGAAGCAGGGGGCAGCCAGGAACACAGCGCCCGGGGAGCAGTGTGTGGGACAGTACCTTGCTCAAGGTACCTCAGCGGTGCCTAGCGGTCTTGGGAATCAAACCTGGACTTTCTGATCGCAGGGTGAATGCCCTAACCACTAGGCTACCAGCTGCCCCAACAAATCTTTACATTTTGCATAACTATGGAGCCACCTGACATGTGTCAAAGTAACACCAGCAAATGAAACTGCCAAGCTGTCACGTGCCTTTATATGTGGTTATTATTTATCGTACCCTCATGTTCCTTCAAAACTACTATGGCATCGTGTGCAGCTGTATAACAAACAATCATCCTGTTGAATGAGTCAAAAGAGTGACACCAGCATCGAGGTGAACATCATCTCATTGAGTAGATATTTAGCTGCTCTGCAGTCAGGCGGCGCAGCCAGAGCGAATATTAGAACAATTCACAATACAGATAAAGTAACAGATTGGAAATCTAGTGTGGATCGCTGTGCACAAGCAAAAACACTTATACAATAATAGGAAGAACTGCTAAAAACTCCCGCTGAAGGGTTAAATCCCACGGCCTGTTCACTCTCCCCCCCATACACGAGCTGGGCTTCCCCAAAGGCCGAGGCTCTGCGGGGCCCGAGGCCCAGTGCCATCATCCGTCCTAATCAGATTCATGCTTGGTGCGCAAGCCTCTCCACTCCAGCTGTTCCTCATTGTGCTCGGGGAGAAGGATCACGGACGCTGCTGCTATCAGCAGGGTTTAGGAGCTAAGAGAGATAGTAATTCAGGCTTTTACTATCCGGATCAAATTACCCACGCGAAGCAATTCGCCTCGAGCTGAAAGAGGAAAACGACGGGATTCTGGTATCAAGGAAACGAACGGTTATCAGACGATTCATCATCTTCATCCATTCATGCTCTCCAAAGACTTATCTCTTTCTTCTATTTCAGTCTAAACCCCCCACACACACTTACACTGAACAGAACACTGTTAGATTTACTAGATTCAGACGTCGTGTTCTTATGAATAAAATATATCAACACTATTATTGCCTGATACTGATGTGCAGGGTTGCCATGTAGCGTACTGGGAATAATGTTACTTTTGGACTTTCTCTCTCTTTCTCATTCGCTCTCTGTTTTAGACACACACACACACACACACACACACACACACACACACACTACTACTACACACTACTTCTCAATCTCCCTAGCACACCTCATTTCACATGTCAACATGAGCATCTGTGTTCCAAGCTGTTTGTAGGGCTGATTTGATGCGAGATGAGTTAAGTTACAACATTATCCCTACAGTTACGTGCAAATGTCTTCATTTCTTTATATTTTTTGCTTGCAATCATCTTGCTGGTACAGAAATTCTGTTTCATGCCTTTCAAACTGTCTTATCTTTGAGTAGAATAAATGAAAGAAATGGGAACAAATGTTTTACTGCAACAGGCTGCAGAGTGTCTATAGATACAAGGAGCCTAGATAAAGGAGTTCCAACCACTCAGCATTCAGCACCACCAGTATACTGATCACCGCCTGATCATCTGGAAAGATCTTCACAGGTTCAAGCCGTAAGTTAGATGCTCTTTGTGCTGCTTGAATGATTCGTATGTAGGGCTTAACAAAAACAAACTGGTCAGGTTCAGGGACTGGACTGCAAATGCGAGTCTTTGAAAGTCCTTCAGGAAGCCTGGAGAACAGTTCCTCAAGACTACATTAAAAATACAAGAAGTGTTAAGTCCAATGATGTCATGTCAGCAGCAGTTTAGAAGATCTGGTGCAGCCTCACCTGACACATCACTGTGCTGCACTGTAACTGTACTTTGTAAATGGAACTGGAAATCATTAAATTGGGCAGAAAATCAGGAAAAATATAGAAATGAAATGTAATAACCAGAATGCATTTCTGTAAGGAAGATTTGCGTGGGTGCTATGATAACTGTGTTTGTTGCTATGTGGTTGCTATGGCGTTACAAGTGTAGCTAGACAGATGCTATAGTAACTGTGGTAGTTTCTATAGCATTGCTAGGTGGTTGTCATCGTAAAATCCCCACAAATCAATAACAGTTCATTTTTGCTATCCATGTCTGTTGGTCTGTTCATTCATTATTTCCAAATTCACAAAAACAAAACAGAAGCACGGCTAAACTGGAGATGTGAGATGTTTCCAGCAGTAATGCTATGCAACAGCTGAGATTGTGGTTGTGTTTGTTGGGGGCCACATTTTACTGCTTTCTATACCTTTTTTCCTTTGGAATGAATGAAAAAAAATTGGAATGGAATTGGAATGCTGGGAATGTGGCCCTTTAATGCTCTCGCAGTTGTGCCTTATGCAAAAAAGGTTAAAGGTCAAAGAAAAAGTCAGACTCTTTGTGCTATAAAAGAGGTGTGACGTGTCCTGCTGACCCGTCCTTCTTTGTGTTTAATGTGACTTTTCAAGATCTTTGGCATGTCAACAAGCTGATCTCTGTTGGACAAAGGGTCGTCCGCATGGCTTTATGCATACATGCTTTATGAAATCTGACCGTACCGCGCATACTAGGAGTGCCAGACAGATGATGTGAATATTTGGTTCAAACCAACCTTTCAAAATTGTCTTTTTAGTGGCGCTTAATCCACCCATCGATATCCTTTTCTGCTTCAAAGAAAGCCATTTATTATAGTCATCTGCTAATAAAAGTAAACCCAGGCATAAAGGAATACCAACCAATAGAAACTTCAGAAAAGCATACATTTAATATTTTAAACATTTTATGTGCACATTTAAACGCCTTGAAAATGAGCTGAGAGATTAACGTTCAGCGCTACAGGTGGCCGTCTTAGGCACCAGGGTGTTCACAAAGCATAAATGATCTCAGATCAGACTCCTCCGTATTTGTGATGGCCATTGTCATGAACACTAATTCTAGATCAGTGTTTCTGGTCTGTGAAAACAGACCCTCTTGGGTAAAAAAGGCAGGGCTGCATTCAGCTACAGACTGAAGTTTAGTTCATTTTTACAGCTCACTGTGAATCAAACTGTATCCTAAACCACGTACACACATCCGATCCGTCTTAATGAAGAAGTTTAGCTCATTTTTACAGCTCACAGTAAGTCATACTATGTCCCAAACCATGTCTACAAGTTTAATCCACTTTCATGCAGAGCTGAATGCAGTTTGAGTAGGTTAAGGGAGGTCGGAAGCTTAAACTGGACTCCAGACAGATCTTGGCTGAACTTTTATAACTCAGGAACCCTGTGAATCAAAGCCCAGACCTTCTCGCTGTTGAGCTAGCCAGGACCCTCCCATGCTACCCATAGGTACAACAGGGATGCTAATGTGGTGGCTTTTTATACTTGAAAATAGCCTGAGAACTTTATTTTGGCCAAAAAGTGAGCACATACTTTACTGATTACTGTTATATTCAGTGTCCTGTTCATTTGTTCCGTTCTGAAACTGATGCGTTTGAATTGCCACATTCGGAAACACCCTCCCGCTGAGTTCTGCCCTTCATTTCAAGACCTTGCTAAATTTACTGTCACAATAAAGCACGTCTAAGGAGCTGAAGCTGCAATATCTGTTCCTCCAAGACTTGCAATATTGCACTGTGTCTGCTGCGATATAATGCCTTCATTGTCGTGTCTGGGTTAAAAGGCGGGATAGAGTTCTGCAGAACGGCTTCGTGCTCTTCTGAGAATCACTGCAAAGTTTGAACTGCTCTGAAAAGTGTGTGAAAGCTCGTTCCCTCTGTCCTTTCATATTTTCTAATATCCATCAAGGGCTCTTGCAATAACAGTGTGCTTTTCTGGGTGTTATTTTTTCATGGATTGTAGTTGATGGCTTAATAACAGACTGCAGGTGAATTGTAACCCATCAGGGTGTTTTTTGGGGGGGAGAGGGAAGGGGAGGGCTGAGTGTGGGGCTGTTAGTGGTTATAACCAAAGTCCATATGTGCGAAATCTGTGCTGACCCCGGATCAGCTGCTTTATGACTGTACAACAGTGTCTAGTAAGGTATGAAACGAAAAGCCGATGCCAGATCAGATCATACTTGAATGTGAACTTGTGCTCAAACAGGACAGGTAATGGGATTTCCTTCTCTCTCTCTCTCTCTCTCTCTCTCTCTCTCTCTCTCTCTCTCTATCCACCCCCCCTCTATCCATCCATGATGTTCTTTCTTTTTTCTTTTCTCTCTTGCATCTCTCTTTCTGTTGCTTTATCTCATCACCTCTTTTCTCACATTGTCTCTCTCACTCTCTCACAGTCTCTTTGTTTTCTATCTCTCTCATTCTCATTTACTTCTCACTGACTCTTTCCTCTCTTCACTCCCCAACTCTCTCTTTCTCTCATCTCTTTCTTTCCACATAGCAAAAATGAATACATTATCACAAAAAATAAATCACAGTAATGTACAATATTTTAATTACATTCAAAGTGTGGCAGAGAAAGTACAGACTTTAATAGAGACGAATCTTCTACTCTCTTGTAATATTACTGTATTATAGTTGAACTAAAGATCTATGCATTTTTAACTGTCTGGATTATTAATCATCAAACCCTTCATGTGGCCCATCAGGTCTGTTTGAGCAGGAAAACACTGAGTAGGGCAGTGAAGGACTGGAGAGTCCAGGATTTATCCATGTTTTCTTTGGCAAGAAGTTGCTGTGCCATGTCATGATTTAGGAACTGCTTATTTAACAAACAGTTTGACCTTAATGGAGCATTCAGGTCTAAGACTAGCACTGAATATGTACTTTGTTGTTTCATGCAATATTCTCTACCCAAAGTATTGCATCCCAAGGCTCTCCGATTCAGGACATTGTGTCCTTTTTGTGTTTGTAATCCAACAATTTTTGTAATGCCCCCATTTGCAGAAGGAAATCTCAGTTGCTAGCATAGCTGCTAATGTATATAGGCTAATACATACACAATATTTGGCTTTCTAACTGTAATGTTAGCTATCTTGCTTTCTTGTAGCTACAACAGCCGACTTGCAGAAATAAAAAGCATATTAAATCCACCTAATCATTAGATTTTACATTTTGGAAGTGACTTGTGGTCTTGACCTCTCTCATATGTTTCCGTCTTGTTATCACAGTGTAGTTTTTATAGCCCCCTATGTGGGATTTTATAGAATCGTGGGTGCATGTGTGTATGGCTAAGTACCTGCAGGTTGAGTATTTCTGAAAAGACTGATGGAAGCACATACCAGCGCGGCTAGCTGTCCAATAGCAGTACGGCTTTAATAAATGAAAATTTATTAGGATTGCGGGCCTTGCCAGAGGCTCTGGGGCCCGCTCCGCCAGCCCCATGGTCAAACAAACATACGGGGCTGAAGGAAACCATTCCAGTACACATCTGTTAGACGTTAGCGCTTTTTTACCAACCGTCTGTGCTGCAGAGCGACTTCTCATTCTCACATCCACATTCCTTCGCCTTCGGAATCTGAATTAGACACGATCCTGCTGCTTGAGTTAGTAAGACATAATCTACCTCAGAATGCTAACGCCGTTGATCACGAAAGAAAGTCATTAGCCATGCGTATTAGCTTGCATTTATAGTTAGCCTAGTTAGCATTCCTACAACTATGTCAAGATGCCGTTTGTGGTTTCTGATGTTGTTTCCTATAGAATAAAATACGGACAAAATTCAGGCCACAGGATAACTACTGTTTTAGGCCATGTAGTTTTGCCTATAGTAAAAAGTTATATGTCATACAGTGTCAGAACCCGCATGAGCAGGTTTATTTGTGCACACACCCAGAGGAAGATTCTGCGGCTTAGTCTTTTGTGCGGCTCCTCAGAAGTAAATCATCTTCCTATTAAACTACCCGATTTAGGAGAAATGAGCAAAAGAAAAAATAAACCTAAGACAAAAGTTCTTAGGCTGTTTTCATTGGCTTCTCAGTTTTCCTCTATTTAACAACCTTGTGGATCTCAAAACTTTCAGATATTGTTTGGAGAATTTCAGATATTGTTCAGGCTCATTTATTATAAAACCAAGTTTAGGATGATCTGGTTTAGATCTGATGATATGGGAAAAATAAAGATGAGAGCAGTGAGTAAAAGAGCATTTTAAGATCTTAAATTGGGATCGGGCTGATATTATAAGGAAACCTCTTACAAAGGAGAAGTGTGACAGTCGAAAAATTAAACTGAGCTCAGTTATGGCTAGGAGAAACAAGCTGGAGAAAGAGGAGAACTTATTTTGAATTTTTCTTTCCTCTGACCACTGTTTGCTATATTAGCCTTGTAGCTTCAGTGTAAAACATGGCCAAATTGATGGACTACAGAGAGAAAGTTGTGGAAATCTGATACTTTAACCATTTCTTTCAGTCTTGTGCATGAAATGAAAGAAAGACATGAAAAGCAACACGATTCTCTCCTAATAAGTCTGTGTCATGCTAAATCCCAACACACTGGTGCTAAAAGGAAACATCAGCCACTTGTGCCAGAGGATTCCTGGCTGTTACGCGTGGTTCTTGTGGTCAGCACCTCGCTGCACGATGGCACTCTGTGCAGGAGGAAATCTGCCATCCGATTTAAATTGGTTTCGCAAAATGCATCCAGCAAGCTGAAGCTGGTGCCAACTGGGACACATTCAGGGCTGCAAGTTTAGGAGGCCAAGCAGTGGGTGCACAACACTTCTATTAGAGAAAGAGTAGCTTTGCTCCCTGAGTCGTCTTTTGTGATTTTTTGAGAGTAATTTTAAACACTTTGGGTTAAGATTGCTGCTGTGTAGTAGAACCTAAACTTGACCAAACCTTTTGTTAATCTCTGGTCATAATATATAATTCATCATATCCCAGAAAAAGATTTTGCCCATAACCATCTTTTATTTCCTCATCAGAAATAAATCATCATCTTATTTAGAGGTCACTGAAGTCTTGTTTCCTATAGGAGGATAGGAGAAATAAGGAGCCAAAGAATCGATTTCTCTTTTTTATTTTCTTAAACAACCTTATCTCAAAACTCTCTGACTTCAGTATTTGAGACCACTTTGATCACAGATGTTGTGCAGGTTCATTTATATTATGGACATTTATATGTCTAGGAGAAACAGGCTGGACAAAGCCGAGATCTTATTTTGAATGTTACTTTTCTCTGTGATGTATTTTAGATTTCCTGTAACCTTTGATCACAATGTAGACTTCGTAGCCCCGCCTCTTAAAGGTTTTGGAAGTTTTGATGATGCCGGAGTGCACAAGTGGGTTGGAGAAACGTATATGAACCAGTGTTTCATTTCCCCTGCCGTAGAGAGAACCCCCACCCCAACAATGTATTCGCTATTTTTTGCTTAAAATTGACCTGAAAAAGACCCAGAATGTATTTATTATGTTCAATAAATTCACAAAATTACACTGGAGGCTCTGGAGTTCTCCACTCTGCTGTTACTTTTGTTAGTTTGCTGCTCATTGATTTATCTTTTTCTTTCAGAGTTTAAAAGCTGCATGTTCACAAGAGGGCTACAATCACAGATTCTGTCTGAGCATATAGTGAGCAGCTGGGCTGAGAGCTGACAGTAAAATGACAGTAAGTCTGTTTGACGTCTGTTTTAAGGTGTTTACCCTAAGGTACTAGTTTAAGGCCCAAACGTTCAGTTCAAAAGTAAACACTTAGGTGAAAAACCAGCCCTGGCTCTCAAATGAGGGCTGTGTGAAAAGTTTGACCCCCTTTTCATGCATGGACCATCATCAGTGCCATCTAAACAGCTGTCTGTCTGCTGAGTGGACGCCCTCATGAGGATGTGTAAATGACCCGGCACTTTGAACTGCTTTGAGGCTTAATAATTACAGGGTGTTGGTGTGAGAGAGGCTAAAGGTCTGTGTGTGTGAGAGAGAGACAGAGAGAGAAAGAGAAAAAGAGAGAGAAAGACACTGCATACCAGCCATAGCTGTGACAGCTGAGCCATTGAGCTTGACCTTTGCCTTCAGCCTGTGATCGCTAGAGTGGTCTGTATACTAAAGCTGGGTTTAGAAGCACTGATTGAATCCGATTGCTTTAACAAACGTGCCCTCGTGAGTTCCCCAGACACACCCTCCCAGCACCCCGGGCTGTAAACGTGCAAGTGGGATAATGTACAGTACTGTGCAAAGTTATTAGCCCCCCCTCTTTTTTTTATATTTTGCTTTGAATCACACTGTCTTATCTTTGGCATATTGAGCAGATTAAATGAAAGAAATGGGAACAATTGTTTTACTGCAATAGACTGAAAAGTGCCTAAAGATACAAAGAAACTAGATAAAGGAGTTCTAACCACTCAGCATTCAGCACCACCAGTATACTGATCACCGCCGGATCTGGAATCATCTGCACCTGTTTATTCACTGGTTCAGGACTTCAGTTAGATGGTCTTTGTTCTGCGTGAATCCGGACGTCACAGCGTGTCTTAACCAACAAAGGTATCCCTCAGGTTCAGGGATGGGACTGGAAATGAAAGTTTTGCAAGTCCTTCAGGAAGCCTGGAGAACTGCTCCTCAAGACTACATTGCAAAAATGGTTGGAATCCAAATGAAGAAATCATACTGAAGCCACTTTTTACTATTGTAGCCGTAACTGATTATTATGATTATTATTTAAATTATTCTTGCTACTATTATTTTAGATATAAAGAGAGACATTTGGAGAGGGGGTCGGCGTGAAACTCCTATAGTCAGAATTGTTCACAGTGGAGGTGAATGGAACCAGGCGTCTGCCTCTAAACGCAGAAAGGTATTCCATCAGGACACCTGAGGCGCAGTTCTACCAGAGTTCTGAGAGGATTTAAGTCCTAAAACTAAACCCATTCATGGTGGAATGGCAACATGCAGGGTGTCGTGAGGCAAAATAGTCCTCAAAGAAAAGTGATTTCGTTCAGATTCTGTACTTTTTATCCTCAACATCTACATAAACATGAGGCACGGCGAGCATCACTGGAGATTCAAGGTTTTGTGTGACGATGTTCAGGAGCAGAAGTATAAATCTGAGTTTTCTGTAAGGACTGGTAATTGAGTTACTGGAAGGACCAACTGTCCGCTGCTGCTGCAGACGCCCAAGGCCGCGGTTAAGACTCTCATTAATTAAAAGCACAAGCCTGGGGTCAGAGGTCACGTCCTCCCAGGTGGTTCAACGCCACGGACACAGCCAGTCTGACGCTCCGCTAATAATGTCCTGTTCTGAGAGAGTGGGAGACAGACAGAGAGGGAAAGAGAGAGAGAGTGAGAGAGAGGGAGAAATAGAGGGGAGGCGACACAAAGTGATGAAGAGAGAAAAAGAAACGGAAGAAAGAGAGAACGGAAGAGAGAGAGACAGAAAGAGAGGAATGAAAAAGAGAAAAAAAAGACAGAAAGAAAAAGAGATAGGAAGTGACAGAAAGAGAAACATATAGAAAGGAAGAGAGGGAGCTTGAAGGGGGAGAGAGAAAAAGAAAGAAAAAGGAGAGTGAGAGGGAAGAAGGGGGAGATAGAGGGCAAGGGAGGAAAGGTGAGAGAGAGAGGAAGAGTTAGAGAGGGGAATTAAGCTAAATCACCGCCTGAGGCACAAACTCAGACCCAATTTAGGACTTACACTTAAGAAGCACTTTTTAAAGTTGCAGTAAGGCGTTTAGGAGAATCGTCTCGTCCCCTGGTCAGCAGCCCGTGACGTGGGCTCAGCTGTCACTAATTAAGGAGGATGTTGACAAATCGAGGACTTGGTGGATTGTCCAAGGGTTGTCCTGACAACACAAACACACTTTCAAAGGAACAACATAGTTCTTTAGGTCCATTTGCTTTGCCAGGTGACAGTTCCCTTTCTGCTCCAAAACTTTGTTCTCTGAACAAACAATATTGTAACATAAGACACAAACTCTGCTCTGTAAGCTTTATAATAGTTTCAGGGTGTGAAATTGATCTGATTGTAAAGATATTGGTATTAAAAACCTGAAAATCTTCTGACTGTACTAAATCAACCTGACAGGTCTGTGCATGTGCATGTGTGTGCATGTGTGTGTGTGTGTGTGTGTGAATTCATTCCCCCTTTTGCGTGTTGCTGTGCTCGCAGTTGTCACTGTTTCATCGCAGTGATGCCCCCCACAGCTGTCCTGCGGGTTTAAAAGGAGATAGCATAGATCAGTGTGTGTGTGTGTGTGTGCGTGCGTGCGTGTGTGTGTAGTATGCTGGTGTTTGGCCAGGGGCGTGGGAAAGCTGGGAGGGTGTGTATGTGTGTCTGTCTTTCACAACAGCCGCTAGCATGATCAGTAATGTGCTGTTAGCACCGTGTTTACACGTGTTAAAGAGCCGCCCTTAAATCATGAAGGCTAGGGGCTTCTGAGGCATTTTATTCACCAGCACCTTCACGTTACATATTCAACTTTTATATTTCTAAAAATGCATAATCATTACAGTAATGTTGTATAGTAACTGGTTTTGCTATATAACCATATTGTGGTGAGTGTGAGAGAGACGGACACCTGATAGTGAATAGCCTTTTATTTCAACTCAAAAAAAGTTTTGAAAAGACTGTTTGGGGCAGAGCACACAGGCCAATCACAGTCACAGGCTAGTATTAATCCAGCCATCCATCCACCCCACTCTAGTGATTATCAGTCTTAATGAGGGTGAATGACATCAGGTATTTACTTCCTGTTTCCCAAATACCTGTAACACTAATATTTCCCCTAAAACATTCCTAAACGCTAACATGCAAATTGCCTCATGGGAGCGCAAGCCCTACCATTCTGCTCGCTTCAATATTATATAATTGTATTTATGCTTCAGAAGCCCAGTAGCTGTTTTCATGGTTTAATGGCTCAATAGCAGTACTGGTGAATCAGTGGCCCAGTGGCTGTACTGGTGAATCAGGGACCCAGTGGTTATATTGGTGGTTTAGTGGCCCAGTGGTTATATTGGTGGCTCAGAGTACCAGTAGATATACTGGTGGTTTAGTGGCCCAGTGGTTATATTGGAGGCTCAGAGTCCCAGTAGATATACTGGTGGTTTAGTGGCCCAGTGGTTATATTGGTGGCTCAGAGTCCCAGTAGATATACTGGTGGTTTAGTGGCCCAGTGGTTATATTGGTGGCTCAGAGTACCAGTAGATATATGTGTGGTTCAGTCACTCTGTAGCTGTACTGGTTGTAGCCCAAACCATTCTTTGAATGAGTTTCGTGTAAAGAACCTCTAGAATGAATGCCTGCCAGTCTGAAGGGAGCCTTTTGAGTTTTACCGTTTGGCAGGTGCTGCATGTCATCAGTAAACTCTTTCAGTGAACTTTCTTTCTCCAAGGACGTCTGGACCTGGATCACATGAAAGAGCCAGAGTCAGAGGCAACTCTGGATGCGGATGAAAAGAGACGTCACTCGTCGCCCCCGTCCGGCTCGTCCACCTGCCTGCTCAGATCTGCACTGATCCGATACCTGTGTAGATTAAGCTGTGTGGAGGGGAGGGACCAGTACAATAGCGCTGGTGAAGGGTCAGCGGTGAGGTGGTCAGTCTGCCCAGGCATGGTGGATAATGAGTGTGATTGTGTCGGGTTTCTTTCAGAGCCTTGAACGCCAGGATGCACTTGATGATTGAACACACATGGGTGTGGCTGCTGGTGTGCGGGTGAAGGACTGTCAAAAGAAACGGAAGGGGCCCACATTTACACCCTTAAAACTACAGGTTTGTACATGGCTTGGGTGTTAATCTCTAATATAGAATTGTTACATTATATGCACTCTAAAAAATAAGGTGGCAAGTAAAACCATCAATTTTGACCATTAATTTGGTTGTAGATCCAAAAGTGATTTCTACATAAACTGTTAATGAACGGCTCTTTGAGGAACCATTGGTCGCTTCCATGCTTTGACCAATCATTTTAAGGACGTGGTTTAAATTCACTTTTGGTTCCACCGTCTTTAGCTTTTTGTTTGTAGAACCAGAAAACTAAAGACGAACATTTTAGGTATTATAATGTGTCATGTCATGCGTATCTAAAGATCTAAAGATATGGGACGCTCTCCGTAAATCTGTCAGCGCACTAGATAAAAAGGATAAAGCAAGGAGGGAATCAAGGCAACCACACAAGCCTTCACTGTACTCCAGGCTTCCTGAAGGACTTTCAAAGAATCTCATTTTTAGTCCAGTCCCTGAACTTGACCAGTTTCAGAAGAAGGTTTTTGTTTGTTAAGTTTACATTTATCAGACGCTTTTATCCAAAGTGACTTCCATTTCCTAACTACAGGGGACAGTCTCCCTGGAGCAACTCGGGGTTAAGGGTCTTGCTCAGGGACCCAGAGGTGGTGTGCTGGAGGTAGGATTCGAACCCATGACCTCTTGGTCCGGAGGCAAGTATCCTACCCACTGAGCTACCTCCACCCACAGTTGCACAGTGACCTACATATGAACCATTCAAGCAGAATCAAGCACATCTAACTGAAGTCCTGAACCAGTGAAGGTGGTGTTGAATGCTGAGTGGTTGGAACACCACATTTATCTAGGCACCGCGTATCTTTGTGTAACCATTTATTCTTGTTTCTTTAATTTAATCTCAATATGCCAATGAAAAGACAGTCTGAAAGGCATCAAATAGTATTTTTGCACCAACAAAGTGATTCAAAGCAAAATATAAAGAAATAAAGAGTGGCTCAAGACAAAGTACTGTATGAATAATGTTGGCGAGTGCAACAGGTGTAAAGTCCTCTCTGGAAAATGGTGCTGATGCCCCTGGTGTGAAAGGGATCTATGCATCCAGTGAGGCAAATTCACTAATTTGCACTTAGATCTCGCCCAGCAACTCTGACTCTGGCTCAAATTGTTTCCGGATTGTTTCAAATGATCCAGAGGGAACATTGAACATTCATTCTTCTTTGCCCTCAGCCTAACTCTGGTCCTGAGATGGAGCTCAGTGTGAGGTTTTCAAATCTGTGTTGTGTTTGTGTAAGGATATGAATGGAGTGACATCATGCCTCAGTGTGTTTGTGTTCCCACCGTTTTGGGAGTCCACGTCAGCGATTAACACACACACACACACACACACACACACACACACACACACGCACCTTCCAGTGGCGCTGGGATGTGTCAGCCCCGTGGTCACTGGGAGTGGGTTGGGGGGAGATGACAGGGTCATGAATAATGACCATTTACAAGAGAAGCAAAAACCCCTTCAGCTCTTTAGCTTAAGAGGCTGTAAATTATGAGCCATTAGGAGGCTTTGAAGTGAGGAAAAGCTCCACCAGCTCCAGCAACGAGGTGCCTTTCCTCTAGCTTTGCTCTAGACTACTCTTAGTTCTTACTTTCTGATGGATAGGTCTGTTTTTAGGCCCAATGTGTCCTTTGCTCAGCTGTAGGTTAAAGAAACCTGCCCACACAAGACAGAAGCTTTCAGAGCTTCAACAAGCCAAATGGGGAAAAGCCACAAAGTCATTACTCCGAGATTGGTGGGACCTTGGAACCCCCATGCAGACAATGAATCATATTTGAACACGCCTACATTCAGCTCACCTGCAAACCTCATTAAACCTACAATAGAAACAAAGACTTTTTGGTGTGGTTACAAGTCGAGGGAGGAGGAGGGCTGTGTTTTATCATTATTGCAATAAATTACGCCGCAGTGCGCTTTTCTGAAAACATCACTGGCACCTTGAACAGTGGCCAATCACATGTCTGCAAAAAGCGTTAAATCGGTCAAATCGTTCTTTCATAGTGATGGTTTCTAAGTTGGTCATGTTTTACAGAGAGCTGGCAATATTCCCATTAAACATAAAGAGCCTGAGCTTTAATTTTAAAATGCAACTTTAAGTTAATGTTATATTATACAACTGAGTTGGACACATCAATCTGTCCCAACAGTACAATATTTTAAAAAGGTGCTACTTAAATATAATAAAGAAATAATAATGCTTATGATTTAATATTACAATCATATATTTATGACACTCTATATGTCCATGTTTTGAGTCATGCACTACAGTTCCTCATCGCACTGAATGGTATTTTCAGAGAGTTCGGAAAGCTTGTCCAACATAGCAACAGTTGTTATATAGACAGTAGATCTTAAATGTATTCTATATGTCTAATATTTCTCAAGATTGATTGTTGTAATATTGATGAACTAGTTTGTAGACAGTTATTCCTTAATTTTTATTTAATATACTAATATAAACCAATGTATGCTAATATATTAATATTAGTATTTTAATACATATAAAAGTATTCTGTACTTATTATGTAGGATTTTATCAAGTGAAATGATCATTCTATTTCAGTTTCTTGAAAAAAGATTCATTTTTTCCTCATTAATATCAAATAATAATAACAATCTCAGCCTGGGTACAATTAGATATTAGATGTACCTGATGTCCATTAGACATGGACAAAAAAATGGCATTGAAGTTTTGTGTCTGTTCTTCGAAAACTAACATTTCAGTTTGTTATTTATCATGAAGACGTCTTCAGAGATCACAAACCAGCACTGGCAGTGTGTTTGTGACGGACCGTGATGAAGATCTAGTGCATGTGTGTATTTTTAATCAGACCTACTGACTGAGCCTGGAACGTTTAATGCCTAACCTTCACAGCGGAATGCTATCTATGCTAATGCGGGTTGTTAGCTAGCACCTGACAGTATGTCCTTTGGGGTATGAGTGGCATCAGGAATGACACTAATTCCCTTGTCATTTTAAAGAGCGTTCGAGCTTCGGGTTACAAACCCGGCCTAAATACCTAGGCGCTAATCGGCCCCGAGTTCGATGGGTCCTTCGAGGGCTGCCTTGAGGCCCATTTCCATTGCCATAATGGCCAGTGTAATCTACCCTGCATTAGTTATGCTTTCACCTTTCCTCTATGACAAGGTCAAGCTCCAAGAGACTTTGCAGGGCCAGAATACACCACGTTAGGCTTTTTTAGAATAACCAGCTACCCAGCACAGCCTCTTTTGAATGGCCTTGGCAGATGAAACACTATCCAGTGCTGTGTAGAGAGCCTGGTTGCTATGGATGAGAATTAGCGCTGCTCTAAGCTGGAGCGAGTGTTAATACTCATGTCAGAAATGATATCAGGTCAGTAAGACAGAGGGTGGTCAGCCATGTCCTCACTGGCCTTCGTCCATTTGAGGATACTGTTACTCAGTCTGCTGTTCCTCGACGGAGAGCTGAGAGCCTAGAGTTGCTTTTGTTTGGCACAGAAAGGGGTGGTTTGAGTGAAAAAGCTAATTTACCTAGTGGCTCAGGGAAGGGTAACCATCAAAAAGGGTTGAGGAGAATCCCCAAAAAGAACCTGTGATTCCAGGCATTTGGGAACTGAGAGAGTACTCCAAAGCTTTGAACTTGACACAGTGTTGCTGACGTCTGCTAGCATGTTTAGGTCTCACTATCTAGACAGCAGGTATGAAAAATGTGTCTGGCTGTATTCGACGTTGAAAAAATGGAAAGGTATGTTAAATCGAGTTGAAAGTGGCCTACAAACAAACATCCAACCACCTAAAAGGTAGCTAGACTGCATTAATCAGCTAGACATTAATTAAGCTGGCTCCTTAAATATCCCTGCCAAAATCAAACAGTAATATAATTAAATTAACATGTTGAAAATTGCCCTAAAGAATAGCTTGTTTGTAGTAATGTGATTCCGGTGGGTGATAAAAAAAAACACAAAAGCCAGCAGCCATAAAATATCCTGCAGCTGTTTCATAATGCTAATTGCTAGCTGCTAGCTTTCTACCATGGTTAGTAAAGTTAGCAAATTTTGGTTAAATTAAACTGCCCTTTACTTTCCAGTGGTCAAGAGGCTTACCAGCCCATTCAAATGGCCTTGGCAAATGAAACACTATCCAGGCCTGCGCTGAGCGGCTGGTTGCTATGGGTGAGAATTAGCGCTAAACTGAGTTCGAGGGGTGCTAATACTTGTGCCAGAAGTGATACCAGGTCAGTAATAAGGCACTTGAAAGGAGGTGGCTTTGAGTCTCCCTGGCCTTCATCCATTTGTGGATGCTGTTCCTCAGATACAGTGGGAGCTCAAGTGCTAAGTCCACCTAGAACACTTCCCACGTCATCACCCCGTCCCCCATCTGCACACAATCCGAATATAGAACGGGAACAACTCATGGGTGCAATGAGTTAACACAGTTCACTTCTATAAATGTTCCACCCAACTCAGCTGTTTCAAAAACTTAACATTTTAATTTAATCTCCTACATAAGAGAGAAGAAAGTGTACAGAAGATGTACGATCATCTACATTTTACATACATTTTACTGCTTTCTTATTTGGTATATAGAAGACAAAGGTCTCCATTAACAGTTACATTGTTTTAATTGGTGAGTTTAAGTTATAGACAGAAGATCCACACCCGTAAATGATACACTGTACTTAATACTTTATGCTTAATTTATCTTGAAAATGTAGAAAATCAGATAAACTAAAAGGTTATTTATGATTAAAAGACAAATCTCAATTTCAGTAACCTGTAAAGTAATATACATAAATACTGAAGCTCAGGAGCAAAAGTTAACATTTCAAATGAATATTTTCAGAAATGTGCTTTTTTTGTAACATATATTTTTAAATGTTTAATTATTTTAGTAAATTTTGTCAAATGTGTATAAAAATAAGTAAACTTCTCTAAACCTTAATTAAGTATTGTTGAATTCAGCGAGTACTGTTATAATTCACATATACAACTTTACTAGAAATATTACAAAGTTTTAAGCTTAACAGGTATGTAGTAAATAACATGCCATAAATGATTCAATATAAATAAAAAAATATTTAAAATATAAATTCTATATCAACTTCAAAAGAATTGATTTTTAAAGTATTTAAAATATAAATTCAAATTCAATATAAACAGACCAGCTACACCATTAGCGTACCTTGGATGTTAGCATACATTAGCTACATTTGCAGAGACTTGCTATGGAACATATAAGCAACAGTTTTAGGTTTGAATAAGTTTGATCTCAAAATTATGATGTAAATAAAGTAGATAAAGGAAAAGAGCATGGCACAATTCTGGCTGAGATTACTTGCATAAGGTTGAGATGACAATAAAGTTCACTTTTGAATTCATTATTGAATTTTGCTTGTAACAATGCGATTAATCGTGATGAAATATTTTGTTAAAAATTTGATGAAAAATTAAAAATAAAACATCTATAAGTGGATAACACCCATAAAGTACACCTGCTGACCTCTTTTTGTTTATCAGAAAAACGCGTGCTTCGCGAGCGGCTGCTGAAATGCAGTCTGCAGAGTAAAGTTCAAGCCCTAAATCATCAGTAGCGCTGAGGTGTGGCGTGGTTTGGAAGCTGGTTGTGATTAAACCTTTGTGATTTAAGTCCATGAGCCAAATATAAACATCAGACTGGGATGCTGAGATCTGTCCTCTGGCTTCACTCTACATTCACACATACCTTCACCCAGTACCACAATGACCCTGTCACACACACACACACACACACACAAAGACACAATGACCACTGTCATACACACACATACTCTCTCTCTATCTTTATATATATCTTTCTCCATCTCTCTCTCTCCCCCACTCTCTCTCTTTCTCTCGTTTCTCTCTCACTCTCTTTCTCTCTCCTTCTTTTTCTCCGTCTCCTTGTGTCCCTGTGTTTATGTCTAAGTTTCTTTCTTTCTTTCTTCCTCTCATTCTCTCTCTCTCCCTGTCTCTCTCTATCTCTCTCTCTCTCTCTCTCTCTCTCTCTCTCTCTCTCTCTCTCTGTCTCTCTCTCTCTCTCTCTCT
>JBBPDC010173215.1:0-16806 GCA_037974485.1 Hemigrammopetersius urotaenia | reverse complement strand
GTGTGTGTGTGTGTGTGTGTGTGTGTGTGTGTGTGTGTGTGTGTGTGTGTGGTGTGTGTGTGTGTGTGTGTGTGTGTAACAGGTTATAACAGGTTATAACAGTTATCATTGCAAACTACGCAGCTGTGAATAACCTGTAACGAGCCTGCGGTTCTTTCATTATTTGTCTATTGGGATTATACTATTAATAATAGTCTGCATTTGTTCCAAACACACCATTAATACTGTACTGATAAAGGGGAATACTGTGTTGCGTATTCTGTGGCCTACCCTATAAGCTCAAAGTCTGTAATGACCCTCCTCCCGTGTATCCCATGATGACAGATAGCCTATCTTTTCCCAGCAGCAGCAGCAAGCAACTGTTGTGAACAGGCATGAGCTACAAGAAAGTGGGGGTAGTATATGATGCAGTTTGCTTTTAACCGGATTTGTTTTGCCAGTTCTTACTAGGATTCTATTTTTTAAATGTACTATTCTCAAAAAACATGACCATCACTATTCTATTTTCATTTTGTAAATTGAAGCAAAAGTGTCAGAGATGGAGCTCAGCATTTTTGTAAAGCGTTTGAATTATTGAGATAAACTAATTGATTTTAAATTATTCGCATGTAATTTAATGAAATTGTCACACATGCATATCTGAAGAATGGTATATGAGTCAACTATCCCCATATTTAAGCATAACCTTTACCTTAACCTCAGTGTCTCACCTTTACAGATTTTTCCTTTTCCCAATCATCATGATGACATTTGGCTTACACACACATTCACACTTACCGAGAATGAAATGTGGATCCATGCCCAGACATTTCAAGCCCATCCTCAACCAATGCACTGGTGTATGTTCATTGCTGGACTTGTGTGCTGGCTCCCTCCTTCATGAGGCTAATTCGCCCGTTTTCACTGTGACCATTCAGTGCTTTGTTAGTGTGAGTGCGTATCTCAAGATCTCTGTCATATCTGTAGCCCTGTGTTTCAGCATTTCAGTGTGTCTGTTGCCAAAGTCATTTGAGCTGCATGTTCCCTGTAATGGTACTTAGATAATGGGCCAGGTGTTGGTGTCATGCACGAATTAGATGGAAAGAGTATCATAAGCCAAATTTCCCATTCTCAGCAACACAAACCCTCTTGTTACCTGATCTGACTAAAGAAAGGTTCAAGAATCTAAGTGGGATTCTGTGTGATTACCGACTTGAAAACCTCACGGTGTGATAAACTGTGACATATATGAGCTACTGTACGAATGTATTTAAGGTATTATTGTAGAATTATGCACCACAGAAATGGGTGGATTGTACTGTGTTGTGGTTCTCATTACCAACAATATTTTACATGCCAGTATGATGTTGATACTGGAGGAGCTTGTCATGGATCTTGTATGCACATGTGTTGAAAGTCTCTGTGAATTGAAAATCATTGTGCATTCATTTTGAATTATGCCATGTTACCAACTGTAACAAAGCATTAGCGTAGCTTTTCACTCAGTAATTGGTGGGGATATTATTTTTGGTGCACAGATACTGATCTAAAGACATTTTAGAGATGGGCAAAACTCATGACAATTTGAAGAAGGCAGGAAAACGAGAACTGGGTCGGGGTGACGAATTATATTGAATGCTGTTTCATTTAAATATGTGACCAGTAATGCTTACATGTTAAGCCACCAGCAAATGAGTTTTGAAACATTCCCAATAGTGAATGAATATTAGAGCCCTATAACAAGGGTTCCAAGACTGTTTCAAACTTCAGGGTATTGCTCCATGAATGTATAGCTGTAAATGCTACTGTGTGCTTACAATGAGCTATTACTGTTTTGATGAAGGCTTTCAATGGACTAACATGGACATTGGGTCATGGTTCCAGTTGTGTGTATTTGATAAGAAATGTTTGCAAATGCTTGCAGCTTGTTTAACGACTCTATCCATTTGGTCTAAGCCATAAAATGACAGTCTTTGCTTTAAATGGTGCTTTTAATGTGTCTGATTCTGTACTGCCTATATTCTCTATAGGGTCAGACTGTATTTCATTTCAGACTGTGTTTCATTTTGTGGTCATAGCTTGGCTGTACATATATTGAAGTATTCCTTTTCTATTTGTGAATACCAGTTGAGCTTTTACTATTTATTGAGCCCACCCAATAAGGTCTCAAATAACAATGCACATCATTATATCCACTTACTTTAAGGGCCAGAAAAGTAAATCTTTGTCAAAGCACTAAGTGTGAGAGGACCATGATTTAATGTGACAAAACACTCCTATGCTAAGCTATGGTTGGTGTATGTGCAGCTTGTCCAGCAGAATTAAAATGAAGAATGTGAACTGTCGAGTGGTGAATTTGATGACTCTTTATTTCTATTCAGAAGCTAGATTTTGCTGCTCTGGATGCATGTTCTGTAGCCAATTTCTTGTACACTCTACAGTCTATCCAGTTGTTGTCTTACCTAAGATCTTGATCAGATAACGTTTCCTGATCTTGTTGCTTGTGCTGGTTACATAACAAATAACTGCATTAACCAGACATTCGTCCTGAACTGAGTCATCAGCAGGACATTCTGCCAAAATTGTTTGCATCTTAAAACTGCAGTTCTTCCTATTTTGTGTTCTTATACCTGCAATACTGTAAATAATTTCTGACCCATTTTTGATTTGTTCTTTTATCTTTTTGGATTCAAATCTATAGTTAAAATCTAACTATAACTAGCCTGCACTGGTAAGACATTTTACATTAGTCTTGTCACCATTTTATGAATTACCAGTTGAATTATAAATCAGTTACTCAGAATGAGATGGAAAAGACTTGATGGTCTTCTAATATGTATCAAGTGAACTGACGTAGGCTGAAAACTGAACTCAGTGCTTCATAATGATCTCACATTATTCCTCTTAATCCTTTAATCACACTTATTTAGGAGCATTATTATGGTGCCGTGCAATTTTAGTCAAATTCAAATGTTACTGTCATTGATTTTGTCTGAGACAATTTGGTTTGTTCATTCCATTTTTTTCAAGGAAACTGTTCCGCAGAGAGCCACTTAAAGCTACTTAGGACATTTATATTCCATTTAGGTACAAAATGTCTTTACACAGTCATCACAAAAGGGGATGGCAGAGGTTACACTGTCCATTAGTGGATATACTGAAGGTTCACCTACTATTGTAATTTCACATAATGTGAATGACTAATGCTTATAATGGTTATCTGAGAATTCTCTGGAGCTCTTCTACTGTATTTGTGCGAAGAAGCTTTAACAAGAAATGATTAATGAATGAACTGTAGATTGTCCCAGCCTCGTATGAAAGTACCGAAGATGATCTTGCAAATAAATGCAGCATGAATACAAATAGTCAGACACTGAATGCACAGTAATTCCTCTTTTATTCTGTTCCAGTGCAATTAAAATTAGTGCACAACCTTCGAAAAGCATACTGTTCCCTCTTCGCCATGGTTTAATAAGAAGATGTGCCTCGTGTGCAAATATGCTCGGCAGCATGGTACATATGCACACTGTACATTTCTGCACTTAAAGTGCTGTCTTGGTGTAAATAGGTTTGAATATAAATTGATTTTATATTTGAGATGTTTCTGAGATGTTATCAGTGGCAAACCATCTCAAGAGTATTTTCAAGCCTTTTTTATAGTCTTTATAGTCTTTGGTGGTGGTGCTCTAGTGGGTAAAATACTCTCCTTTAGACCAAGAGGTCATGGGTTTGAATCCTACCTTCAGCATCACCACTTGGTTTCTGAGCAAGACCCTTAACCCCAAGTTGCCCCAGGGAGACTGCCCCCTGTAAGTTAGGGAATGGACGTCGCCTTGGATAAAAGAGTCTGATAAATGCCATAAATGTAAATCTTAAATACTCTAATAGCAGTACTGTACAATGTAACTTTTTATTAGCTATTACTCTAACATATATAAAACACACACACACACACACACACCCAATGGAGTGCTTGTTTAGTGCTTACACAAACGCACAAAAACCATCAAAACTTCCAGCAAATGTACACAGGTGAGGGCATGATTTGTGCCACAGTTTCAAACATTCATATTGTATCTTTAATTATTAAACATCGTGATTGTGCAACATGTTTTTAGAGGAGCAGGTTGAAAAATTCATATTTTATCTTCAATTATTAAACATCATGTCTTTTGCAACATGTTTTTAAAGGTGCAGGTTGAAAAATTTAATTGTTAGTTTGAGCTTCTCCCTGTAGGCCCAGACTTTTCTTCTTGAAATGGGGATACAAGGACATGTTGTTAAACTGAGTTATTAGCACTTTGTGTCTCTCTGCTGCAATCTGTAAAACTGGTAAATGCTTGTAAAGGCAGTGAAATCAGGATGAAAAAAAAATTGCATCAATTTAATTGAATTGCTTTGCCGTTTTATACAACCTTTCAACAGCTCATGAATGTTGTCTTACAGTCGGTACAAAATTGTTTTGCGTATTTGGATGATGTGGTCATTTATTCAGATTCTTGGATAATTTGACTACCCTGCATTAGGTCTTTCAACGTCTTGATAAAGCCAACCTAACCACTAATTTAGCAAAATGTGAGTTTGTTCAAGCCACAATTAGATATCTGGGTAAAGAAGTTGGACAGGGTCAGGTCCGTGCCCTGGGTGATAGGGTACAGGTGATTGGTGATTTCTTGGCTTGGCAGGGTATTATCATTCTTTTTGTATGAAATATTTCTTTGTGGTGCTACCTTTGACTAATTTGTTGAAGAAAGGATGTCTGTATGTGTGGACTGAAAGTTGTCAACATGCCTTCAACAATGTCAAGTATTTGCTCTGCACTGATCTGCTGCTTCAGATTTTGCATGTCTTTTTAAATTGGATGTAAATGCTTTAGATGTGGGTGTTAGGGCAGTTTTGATACAGGGAGAAGGTTGATAATCCAGTTTGTTTGGGGTTTTTTTTCCCAAAAAGTTGAATTCCTACCTGACTCGTTTAGTGCAATAGAAAAGGAGACGCTAGCTTTAGTGTTACTTTCGGAGCATTTTGAAGTAAATCTGAGATACTGCTCCACCCCTACAAGCGTGTACACAAACCACAACTCTGTAGGATGTGTAGGATTGCTGGAAGGGGGGAGTGGTAAGTGCCTTTTTGTTTGTCATAATGTTTTTTGCCTGGTTTTGGGATAGTTAGGGAGAAAGTTCATGATATTGTATTTGTTTTTCTTTAGTTCAGTTTAGTTAATTTAGTTGAGTTAACTCGTGGGGTGTATTTAGTTTTCGGGAGGGGATGGCTGTTATTTTGGCCTTGCTTACTCCCTGGAGAGATGGCTTGGTGATGCAAATAAAACACTGCAATGTGAAGCTGGTGTTTGGTGTAATTTGTGTGGCCTTCTTCTTATATCTGTTTATATATAGATACATAAACCTCACCCTTTCTCCGTTGTGTGGGGTATGCTGGAGCCTAGACTAACACACAACAAGGCTAGAGCTGATTTTAGACATTTTGTCTGTTCTCTTGTACATGAGGTAATGATGCAGCTGGCCAAGAAACGAGTGTGCAGCCATTTCCTAAATTACTTGTAGCTACTTAAAGTGGGTGGACTGCATAAATGAGTGATGGCTGGCAAACCTTTCTATTAGTTCCATCGTTTATTTTGATCACAGTATAAGTATACACTTTATTGGGAAAGTGATAATTTGTTATTTTACCAGTCATTTATTTGGGTGAAAGTAAACAAGATCAGGGCACATGGTCTAAAAATGAACCATATGTTACAGTACAGTGTAGTGCACATTACAGACTATTGCATCTTGTTAATAATCTGTACTGACACGAAACAATCTAGAATGATTAAAAGGCTCAAATGCAGCGAATGTCCTCATTTATTAAGTTGGAGGCTAAGCTAATTGGATTTGTGAAAAGTCAACGTTTCAGTCCTCTGCACTGAACAAGCAACTGCTGGGCCTAATGACTGATCCTTGCAGTGGGTAGATTGCCATGGTAACATCACTATTTGCTGATGACAAAAAAGGAAGCTCCCTGCCCTTTTAACTGCTTCAGAGTCTACTTTTCTGCTGTGCCAGAGCAGTGCATATGTTCTCATAACCCACAGATGTCATGGTTTACATATACTTCTCACACACAGAGACAATCTTTTGTATACAGGGACTGTATCCTAACATTAGCAATAAGGATTATAACTTGTTAACTGACTACATTGTAATACTGATTAGAAAACAGTATCCTTTACAGCATCATTTACCTCATACCACCTATAGCTGTATACGAAAGTCTGTGTACCCCTCGGTAGAGAACACAGTTCTGCGCATGTTAATGCACAAGTAGTGTCTATTTGAATGTCAACTGAACAAAACAAAAACATCTCCTATACAAAAGATATTACTTAAGTAAGAATTTAATAAGTTGTTGCACATGTTTTCTGTGTTTTATTTTTTTCTATTATGTTAAATTCAAGCAAATCAATAGGATTTTTGTTTCTTTTTATGTGTAGGATATGTACTTATGTACTTATGTGGAAAAAAGTACACAAAACGTGGTTGTTCAGATGTTTGCATGTCTATATATCTGTATATGACGATATGAAATCGTGAAGACTACATTCCATCTATCTATTGCGGTTCTATGTTCTTCCTATTATTTTTCCTCAGCCAAATCGTACTATTTGCGAGTCTGTGTAATGCCCGCCTTATAGAAACAGAGATCAACCATTAGCTTGGTTGTACCGGTCAGTAATTTGCAAAATATTTAAAAAAAAACTCTGTAGTTACAAATTAATATAAATAATATAAAAAACGAAATCGTGATTTAACTGTAAAAATTTGTGATATGATATTTTTGCCATATCACCCACTCCTAATATGAATTGAGCAGCAGGATAGTTTCAACAACCTTTGGATTTACAGCCAAATGAACATCTCTGAATGTCCTGCACACTCAGCTGAATATTGTAATGATTCAGACGTGTAACTTATTGCCTCCATTTCTGTGTGATTAGACTGTTTTATTGCCACTATGTCCTCAATTTACTCCACGGTTTTCAGAGCAGGCAAGCAGCACAGCATTTTTATGAAGCTTTCAATGTAAAAACCAGCAAACAGCATTAAAAAGCCTTTTATTGTTTCAAACTATAAGGTAGGGGGTCTTGTCTGCAGACTGCACCTCATCGTTTCAGGCTAACTCAGATCAAATGATTTGTTTTTTATTCATTATTTTCTTTCAAGACAACCTGAGTAGATCTTCCACTCGTTTTTCCTGTCAGTCTTGTCTAAAGTGCTGCAGCGATCCATTGATCTGTTTTCACATAAATGTATTTAATATGTTGCACTGCATGAAGCTGTGTACCGTGGGTTCAATGTGGGCTCAGAGGTAATTAGCCAGACTGGCGCTAGCTTGGCGATTAAAAAGCAATCCAGACTGCATCTATCTTTGTGTTTTACATTTAGTGATCCAAGATCAGCTCAAATGGGCTCTGCATTGTAGGACAATGTGCTTTCAGCATCTGCAGCACATTGGAACTGTTGCATAAAATAAACTCTCCAAATGATAATTTAGCAGATAAACTGTTCAACATTCAACATCTAATTCAATCTCAGGAGAAGGCATGGTACTGAACTGAAATTTCTTTAGAAATCAGTTTACCAAAGAGCAACAGCACACAAATATGCTTGTACTAATTGTGGTAAATGATGGTGCACAAAAAGGGCCATTACATGTAATGATTTACAGCCACGTTTTTCATCTTGAAAATGTCCGCTGGGCTGATGTAAACACATTTATATTTCTATCTAGGTTGTGAAAAAAATATCCCATATTTCTCACAGGTACACATTCTGTTTGTTCTTTGAGCTCCATTATGCTATTGCAAAATATTAGATGAGTGAGTAACACTCACATAGTGGGGATGTTGAAAATAACCTATACCTCAGCGCCTCCAGGCAAACTGCAGTAAGCCTGTGAGACCATAAATTATTTTCATAGGGCCTTTTCTTCAAAAAAATAACCTCACCATTCACTGTTTCAGCGGAATGGCTAAGAAATCGTTTCCTTGTCATTTATTAACTCATGTCAACTCATTAACTCTGGTAGAAAAAAATGAATGTCAGACTGCAAACTGAAGTCATTTAAACCTAGATCATGATACAGGCTTTCATGCTTTAAGTCAACTCTGCTTTTTGATTGATCATCAGTCCAACCAAAATATTGTACATTAAAGCTGTATGTCATGATGAAGTGTTTGGATTTTAGTTTTGTTTTTGAATGTCCCCTGGCTGCCTGGTCCAAGGTCAACCCCAAGAACACTTAATCTCATTCTTTTTGATCAGCCAAGGGAGAGTGGACTTAAACAGAGAAACAAGAGCCCTTCCTGTCTCATGCAAGACCTCCCAACAGTGTCTCATACAATTCATCTTCAAGATCCCTCACTGGGAAAACAGATGCTGGTTTTTCACAATCATCATCCTTCACTGCGAATCTCGACCCCAGACACTGTAATGTCCAACACCGCATACTGGACGACCAGCCCCCTTCACTGTCTTTTAGGTCAACCAGTGAATGTCTGTTACTTTGCAACCACCATCACAATCGGACGCTCAAACAGGCTATTAACGAGATACAGTGTCTAATACACATAAGACCTGCCTCTTGGCAACCAGTGCCTGGATGGGACAGTTTGGCAAAAAATCTAATTTTCACTTAGCCCAGATGTAGTCAATGAGCCAAGACATGGTTGGTGTCCAAATTTGCAAGTTGCAAATATGCATATTTAATTTGAAAATTAAATATGCATCTAATATAATTTAGTAATGAGCTAAATTACTAAAGTAGCTCATGCAGCTAATAATCCGTGGAAGTCAATAGTCAATTTTTTTGTAAAGATCCTCAAAACATCTGCCAGCCTACTCATATCACATCTAGCTATTCATTATGGTGGAACAGACTTCTCAATAAAATTAAACACGTAGTATGTCTGTATAAAATACAAAATATGTAAAGATTCATATTTTGTCTGACCAACTTCATGCTGCTTGTAAATATACATCTATTCCAACATTTAACGTCTGCAACACATTCCAAAAAAAGTTTGTAATGCTGTCATTCCTTCTCACAACCCTTAAAATACATTTTGGCATTGAGGATACCATGATGAAACATGTCAGGTGTTATTGTGTTCAGTTCTTCCTGCAGAAAGGTATTAATGTGTGCAGCAGCGGGGGTCGTATTGTTGCTTTTTGCAATATGAAATTCTCCACACACCCTTATTGGGGACAGGACTGCAGACCAGCCAGTTTTGCATCATCTTGTTGAAAATTAAATGGACACCCCTGGAATAGATGTTACCTTGAGGGCAGCATATGTTGTAGTCATTGTATTATTCTGCTTTAATGCTGGCATCACCAAAGTATAAATTACTTTTGCTGAGGGCAATGAAAGAACACCATGCCCTGTATTGTAGTGTTTGCCAAAGGTTTGCCAAAGTAATCCCTTGACTAAGTGGTTCTATCAGCTGCTGATGAATGATGGTTTTTGAAGCAGAGCCATCTGAGGCATCAGAGATCACAGGTATTATGCTTAGGCTTGCATTAAAATTCTCAGGTCAAATCAAAGCAAGCAGGTTTATAATCGTCTCAGCCATATAAACAGTGAAATGAAACAACATGCCTCCAGGACCATGGTGCAGCACAAGAACAAAACCAGAAACAACAAACTACAGGACAGAACAAAATACAAAGACCGCAAGAACAAGACAATATTTAGAGCAGATGATGTTTGATTATGACTGACACTGACAGACACGCAGTCGTTTCATTAGGAGTGCAAAAATGCAGGACAGAAGAAGGCAGCAATAAATAATTGTACAAATAATAGTAGCAGCAGAACACAGATTATCCTGTCTGCAATGAAACAAAATTTTAGAATAACTTCTTTAATTCTCCCTGTATTTTCCCTCTGTTTTGACTTTTTATAATGTTTTATAAGTCTGTTCCCTGTGAATATGTTTTGGTTCTTGCCCCACCTTCACCCAGCCCCTTGTCATCCTGTTGTTTCGGACTCCCCTCCTGTCCAGGTGTTTCTTATTTGTTTGGTTAGTATAAATAGCCTTTAGTCTAGTTTAGTTTGCTGTTAATGTTTATGCTCTGTTTCTCGCACCCTTGGTGTTTTTGCTCTGTAATTTCAGATCTGTGGTTTTGCCTTGATGTTTTCGCTCGGTTATTCTTGGTCTGTTATGTTTCTGCTTAGTTTTTATTGCTCTGTGATTTTTGCTGAATGGTTTGTTGTGTGTTTTTGCCCCCCATGTGTTCATGTTTATGCAATTTCCAACCCATCCCTCTTTGCTTAATTTTGTTTCCTTTTGTTAGTCCCAGTGTTATTTCAGTGTTCTGTTTACTCTTCTGTTTCTTGTTCTTTTGTTAGCAAATCATTGTTTGTGAATACATCCTTCTCCATACTCAGTGTGACAACTGTGGGTTATTTTTGTATTTTTCTGTGTTGCTTAGTTGTTGGTTTTCTTGCATTTTCCATATCATCCCAACTTTTCTGTTTTGCCATATTAAAGGAAGCAACAGCATTCATGGAAAACTGATCTTAACTTACACAGACATTTGTAAAGCTATTGAAATTGTGCTTGAACTGAAATTCAGGAAAGTAGCTTTAATAGCTTTATTATAAGTGGTGCTTTATAAACACTAACACAAGCTTATTTCATTTGTCATAACATACTTTTGTGGGTTTCATGTAACCTTATGAATCCTGCCCTTTAGTTACATGTTAGCATTGAAGTTGTAGTAGTGATTGGCTAATAAGTTATAATACAAATAGTGTCAAAGCTTAGTTTTTAAGTTAAGATAATTAATTTTACTTTCAAAAATCGATTTGCCATCAAAACTCAAGGTATATGCATGTGCCAGAAGGGTTGCTTAGCCAAAGCCTTTACATGCTTCCTCTCTATTTCTGCAGCTCTAGATTGTGGAGGTTCATGTAGCCTCTCAATACCCTTTCTGCTTATTTTACAAGCAGTGGTTCAGAACATCATCTATAAGCGCAGTTCCATTCTTCATAGCTGTGTAAAGTACCGCACAAATCAGAGTCAATCTATGTTATTTGGCATGCCTCCATTTTACAAGCACTGTCTGTCAGCATGCCAGCTAGGATGCATATCAAGTTCATTATTATTCATATAACGCTCTACTCTTCAGCTCAAATTGTTTGAGTACTGTCACATGTTAAGCGTGCTTCTATTATATGTTTACTGTGTGTGTGTGTGTGTGTGTGTGTGTGTGTGTGTGTGTGTGTGTGTGTGTGTGTGGGCTTGTGTGCACATATATTTGCGTGTATGCACATGTTCATGCTTCATTCTTGTGTTTATTTGGTAGGTTTTCTTAAAGGGCCAATTTAAATAATAACAGAATATAATTTCAGTGTTTGCAACAGCATTATACATTTAAACCCCCTGTTTTCACAAAGAATGCTCCAAACAAGCAGAGACATCTTTCAAAGAATTATAGTAGTTCATTTCAGATACAGAGACAGATCTAATAATTGTGCGAATAGTTAATTTAGCTGTTTTACAAAATGTAAAGCCAAGTTCATGTTCCATCTCTAACTCAGTTTCCATCAGGAGTGTCTCCAGATCATTTACATATATCAGTGTTAAAGGCACAGCAAGGAAAACAGTCTGTTTAAGGGGCTCCCAAGTAGCACAGATGTCTGTTCCTCTCATTGGGCAACAACCAACTGTAACTGGAAGTCTAAGAGATCACAGCTGGCCTTGCTTTCCTACCACTAGTGGTATCATGTAATTGGAGCAGCTTTAGCTTCAGGTGGAAACAGAATGAAACTAGGGAGAAAAAGCCTGTTTAATTCTGAATAAGATTTATGGTCATATAAAATGTGTTACATGAAACCACACAAACATTAGAACGGAATAAGATACAAGACAAATGTAGGATATGCGCACTTTAAGAGTCAATTATCCAACCCATCTTGAAAGCTCATTTAGTATCACTCTCTGGAGACATGGACATTCCTTTACTAAGTACTAATTAGAAATACACATTAATGAGTAGAAAGGCGAATGTAGTGAGAGCAACAGTTCAGACATTAATACTAGGAAGCAATGGGAGCAATTAGATGTGTACTAGTGTGCAACCACAAGTGCAAATTCATCAGAAATGTCAGGGTCTGAGCAGAACAAGACAGAGTGTTTCAGGACTACGGTGCTGTGGGGAGCAGGTTCAGCAAATCTCTCATGGAGCAGAACACATAATCTAAATTTACTGCACCGCGAAACACATGAAAGCCGTGTGATGAAGCCTGACCCTAAGGGCAAAATCTGGATAAATATATTAAACCACTGTTATTGGAAATACATATCGGCTCAGAGACTGTGTTTTCATGTGAAATCAAAGCTGAAAATTCACTTGGTTCAAAGTGAAAACAATAAATCAAAGTTCTCTTTTTAAACTGTTCTGGCTAACTTGTTGGTTAATAACTTAATTTACTTAATGCTCTTTAATGGACATTTTAATGCTCTTTAATGGAATTAAATTAAGAAGCCATGGGCTTTACCAAGGAAAGGATGGAGGTTTTAGACAAATTGCCAAGTGGGCAAGGTATTCAATGAGATAATACTCCAGGGTTCAAGCCAATTTATTATTATTAACGATGTCACTGAACAAAATATTCCTGTCAGTTGCCAAGCAACATAAAGTGTAAAGAATATTTTGTTTTTAACAGTATTAATAGCTTTGAAAATGGCTCAGCCAATCAGATTTGCAAGGTGTGAAGAAGCTGGACATTACAGGTCTCTACAGATTAATAGATATTGGCCAGATCCTCTGTAATATAATAAGTATATACGTATTAATGAGTTTTAGTTTGACTTTGGCTTTAGTTTGACCAGTGGGAAGAGTCTGGAGGAATGGGAATGGAACACAGCCAGACAATGACCTACATCAAAATATTCTTTCAGAAAAAGAACCCTGGACACCTCCTCTGATATTCACATGGAGCTAAATATGTTAACAAGGATTCTTGACATTTCTCAGTGTGACCAGCTCACAAGCTTTTACTGGTCAATACAGTCAGTCTGAAGCAGCATTCTCTAAGGCCCAAAGTCAGCACACACCCCCCTCAGCCTCCCACTTACAGCCACAAATCTGGTACCACATTGACCCTGTTCTCATGTCCAGAGGCTGCACTGAGAAAAGCTTTGACTGCTTCAAGGCTGTATGTAATATTACAAAAGATGCAGTGATGTGACTGGTGTGTGCCAGAAATATTACATCTACCGTAAAACAAGAACCATTTGTGGATGTTCTATAATGACTCTTTTTGACAAGGACAGCCAAAATGTGAGCTAAGTGGTAACCCGCCATTAACTGTAATATCCAGTCCTGGGCATAATCTTTTCTGGGAAACTGTTCCAAAGTGTGAAATGCTGAGATGTTAATAAATGCTTTGGGTTCCTCGGATACTATGACATTCAAATGTAATAATTTCGAAAATCACATTACAGTCTTTCTGTAAGTTTAATTAAATTTGCACATTTTTTCCCCACAAAGCACATGATGCCAAATGGAAATTTGCAAAACTGGATAATTGCACTTTTATCTTTGGTTTATCCAGCTAGGTGCTGTTCTCCCTCTGCTTTAGCCCCGTCCTGCTTCAGGGACTAGGCTTAACACCCTCTTTCTAATTAATCCTGCCTAACAAGCTGCAATGATGCTAACACCCTAATTTGGTATTCTACCTCTGAGGCAAAGTCAGTGAACATGATCAAAACCTTGTTTGGTCTTATTTTAATTAAGGTTCCCAATCTGCATTTTTTAGCCTACGTCGACCAGAATCTAAACTGGTGATAACTGCCACTCAAAAGGATAAGACTTGGTTTCACTGGTTTCTTTCTGAACTGGTGTGCTGGATTCAGTGCATTTTGCAGTAATTCTTCTGGTAGAACAACTTCTTAATATTAGATACCTCATTTTTAGAGCATTAGAATAATTGTGTGCATGGGGTTCAGGTATCATGACGTGCTCACATTTCTAATGTCAGGTCCAAATTGTATTGCATTATACAATTCTCAGACATGACAGAGAAAACAAGAGCATTTGCATTGTATAATACAGTATAATGTGACAAAACCTGACATTCCTTATAATTGTAAATAATCTTTCAGTAATTAGACCAGTTTAAACAAATTAATGGTAATGATGTATACAGTATGACATCTCTTCTGTGGAAACTTAAAGTGTGATTGTTTAAAGACTAACATCTGATATTTTTCTTGTATTTTATCTTTTTCCTGAATTTTCCAAAATTCTTTTATTTCTTGTACCTTCTTTTAATTCTGTACCTTCAATACTGACATGTGTAAATGCATTCTATTCAGACTGTCTGTGCTGTATTATCTATAATTTCAGTTTATATTGTTTATATTTTGTTTATATTTGTAACATTACTCAGATATGGACACAAAATGCAGCAACATTTATTAATAGACACAAATGCAAGAGGCAAAGTCCAAGAAATGAAGCAAAAGTCCAAAACCAGAAAATCCTTTCCAGAGAACTCAAAAACTAGTCCAGAAGGCAAAAGAGTAATCCAAAACTCCAGAAAAAAGGTCAGAAAACACGAGTAGGCAATGCATAAAAGAAACCAGGGAAACACTAAGTAACTAGGAGGAGCTTGGTATACTTTGCAGAGAATGCCTCTTAGGTCTATACACACAAGTCTAATACTCCTGATGATCCTGATCTTCTTGTTACGGGGTTGTGTGAAACGCTGGGGTTGTTGTCCGGAGAGGATTTTCTGGAAGCATCAGTGCCTTACTCCGGGGTCCAGGGCTAGACCTCTATTGTTTATATTCAGATCACAAAACAGTGAAAACATGGTGGTTTATATCTTTGTTTCCAAATTTGGACTGCATGGACTGAAGAGTGAATTGTGTGTTTTGAATCTTTCATTTATTTACAAATCCAAAAAAGGAAACTTTGTTTTTGTTGGCCATAGCTATAGCTAAAAAAATTTATTTTTTAAAAATTAAGTTTTCTTATATCATATCAACATCCCCAAAGAACTTTTTCATTCCCCCACTTATAATAGCATGTCATTTGATTGTAGATTGCAGAGTGAGTTTTTCCAGCAGAGTTTGCGGTTTTGGTGTCACTCATATCCATTTCAGGCCTCATTGTCCTATGTCAAAAGACCTGGTAAAGACCAACAAATTTTCCCCAAATTGAGGTCATATATTTCATAATAACAATAAGTTACATCATAAATATGATCAATTATAACCTCTATGTTATTGTTTTTTGCCACTGAACATCAGATGTGAATAATTATTGCCAATAACAAAGAAAAACATGTAAGTGCTCCTATTCATGTTTTCCAAACGTCAGAGAAAATGAACCTTGTGACCTGTGGTAATGTTCCATTAGGATGATTACATATTGGTTTCCAAAAAAAGACAGCGTCGGGACAGGAGAGCAGCATGAGGCAGACTGCAGGAAGCAATCGCCAGCATGAAAGCAAAGCAAGACCCATTTAGGCGATTTGAAAATCCCTAGACTTTTTAGGTACAGAAATAAATACATGTCCTAGAAGAAGAAGAAATATGGTCACCCTAGCCCCGTTGGTATCTGTCCAAAAGTGTGTAGACAACCCTTCTTATCAGATTAAGGTACACACTTGCTCTCATTCAATTGCGCATACACATCTTGTATAGTCTTCATAGAAAAGTATTACCAATGGAACTGGATATTGACGAAACCACAAATTTTACACACACTTTAAATGAGCCTAAGGTCACCGTGCACTAATGCCAAGCATTGAACAGAGGGATATAAAGCAGTGCAGTTGTGTTCTCTGACAAGATGGAGCTCTATTCAATATCTGTGAGTTATTTGTGATCCAAAATTAACCATCCAGAGTACCTAATGCTATTGTGGCTCAATGCACCCAAATCCTCACAGCAGTGTTCCAGTAGTGAATGTTAAGCCTTCTTGGAAAAGTAAAGGCTGTTACTGCAGCAAAGGAGGACACAACCCCTATTAATACACGTGATTTCAGATCAAATGTTGAATAAGCAGGCAACTAAATAGATTCCTTGATGCAAGCTTGGACTAAATAGAATAAGCCTGATGACTTGTGTCAGACTATGTTTATGTTTCATTACATGGACTAATCACATAACTTGCATTACAGGTCCACTTGGCGTCGGTCCCTTGACCAAAAAAATCAATTTTCACCTTCATTTAACATTCCCTATTGCACAGCATGTGCTGGATCAAAATATCCACTATATAGAGGCTCTAGTAACTTCCCACTGGGCCTTTGAGAGCAACGTGTAGCTTAACCGTAATGGAATTTACATTTAATAAATGGTTTTTCAGAAGAGTGGAATGATCCTGTAAAGAATGTCTAATCCTGTCTGTGAAACTGCAATGTATTTGATTTATTATCCAATCAGTTCAGTTGGTGAAGAGCCACTTCCAGTCCAGCACATTTGGAGAGTTTTATCTTCTGTGTGGTCGTTTGTGCACTGTAATGTCTTACTTTTTCATAACTAGAATGTCTGCTCAGTTTCCTTCCCCATGTTAAACAAGACAACGTATTTGATATGAAGCAGTAGAAGAAAGATGAGACCACACATTCCTCTTCCACCGTCACATTTTATTCTGCTCTACCTTACTTTGTCCACTCCCTGGTCATATCCAACCTGGACTGCTGCAACTTTCTACTGGCTGGACTTCCACAGAAGGTAACCAAACCGCTTCAGCTAATTCAGAACGCAGCTGCCAGGTTAGTGTTCAACGTTCCTAAGTTCAC
>JBBPDC010173207.1:0-16807 GCA_037974485.1 Hemigrammopetersius urotaenia | reverse complement strand
TGGTGGTTGACCTGATCCAGAGTTGGTCCATGGTGGTGGATCCAGTCTGGAACTGGTCCTTTGTAATGGATTCAGTCTAGAATTGGTCCATGATGGAATATCCGGTCCAGAACTGATCCATGGTGCTGAACCTGGTCTAAAACTGGTCCATGGTAGTTGACCTGATCCAGAATTGGTCCATGGTGATGGATCCTTTCCAGAATTGCTCCATGATGGTATATCCGATCCAGAACTGATCCACGGTGGTGGACCTGGTCTGGATCTTTTCCATGGTGGTTGACCTGATCCAGAACTGGTCCATGGTGGTGGATCCAGTCTGGAACTGGTCCTTTGTGATGGATTCAGTCTAGAATTGGTCCATGGTGGTGGATCCGGTCCAGAACTGATCCATGGTGGTGGACCTGGTCTGGAAATGGTCCATGGTGGTGGAATTGGTCTATGGTGATAAAACCACACAAACACACACATTTATATTATATGCCCACATGGAAATGTGTTTTAACTGTGCTGTATTTTCTTTGGTCTGTTTCGTAGATATGGCTCTGCGAGGGAAAGTCGTGTGGATTACCGGAGCATCAAGTGGAATCGGGGAGGAGCTGGCCTATCAACTCGCTGCAGTTGGAGCTCGACTGGCGCTGTCTGCACGCAGAGAGGCAGAGCTGGAGAAAGTGAAGCAAAACTGTTTGGGTACACACTACAAAAGAGACTTAAGAGTCTATTCATATCAACCAGATGTTGCGTTTTTTCTACACAGCCATTTTAAATGAAATGTAATTACATAATTCACTACATAGTAATTCACTGTATCCAGTAGATGTCCAAAAGTATGAAGAATGTCTCTCTTCCAGTGTTTCTTCTGAAATCAAGGGTTTTAATGGGGAACTTTGCTCCGACTTTGTACCAGTAGCAGTCTCTGTTCTTTGGGGAAGACTAGGTGGTGGGACCTTTCTATGAGGATGTGATTGCATTTGGCCACGAGAAAAGGCCAAGAACTGATGTTCGATAATTATATTCATATCCCTTTAGCCCATTGGCATGGTGACCTTAAATTCATGTGCGGCTTCAGAACCTGTTTTTTTGGTCAGGTCAGTTTTCTATGGAAATTACACAAGCTGCTTGTGACCACCTGTGTCAGCAATGGGTGCACCTTATAGCAGCCTAATATGAATTGTATAGATACTTTTGGACAGTTAGTATCATTCTTGCTCATGCACGTATTTTCCCAGAAGTTGCAGGAGATGAGGTCTGCACACACACACACACACACACACACACACGCTCTGCTTTACTTTTTTGTTTTTAGAGCGCTCCAGTCTAGAAGAAAAGGACGTTCTTGTTGTTCCACTTGATCTTCTGAACAGGGCGTCACACCAGGAGAAAACCAGTGCTATCCTGCACCACTTTGGCAAGGTGCGTTTTACTCTGGCTAAAAAATGATGTAGCGGATCTGTAATTCCATTCTTTTGTCTGGAGGTTGTTATGGGGTGTCAAACTCTGGTCCTGGAGTCCAGCACAGTTTGATGGTTGTCCTCCTTAAACACATTCACTAAATTGGTGAGGTGAACCAGGTGTTTCTGAGCAGGGAAATCACCAAAACATGCTGGACACTGACCCTCCAGGATTGGAGTTCGACACCCCTGCTCTAGGGTAAAGTGGGGAAGAGTTTCTGTACCACCATTGGTTCTGATTTTTACCTGCACTGCGTGTTTACAGATAGATGTGTTGATTAACAACGCCGGCCGTAGTCAACGTTCCCTGTGTGTGGATACAGATGTAGAGGTGTACCAGGGCCTCATGGATCTCAACTACATTGGCACTGTATCAGTCACCAAGCAAGTCCTGCCACACATGATCCGTAATGGCAGCGGTATCATAGCAACCGTCAGCAGCATCGTTGGGCTGGCTGGAGCGCCACTGTCCACTGGATACTCAGCCAGCAAACATGCACTGCAGGTTACACGCATTGTGTTTTTGTAACATTTTCAAATATTGAGATATATTTTTGTATTATTGCCCAGACCCTTCTGACTAGTGTGGCCTCTCTTTAAAGGGGTTCTTTAACTCTCTGCGTACGGAGCTAACCGATTCCCCTGGAATCACCATCAGTATGATCTGCCCTGGACCCGTCGTCTCCCAGATTGTCCAGAATGTCTTCACTGAGCACGTAGACAAGGTACATCAGCAGAAAACAAACATCAACAGAGAAACCTCAACAGTTATGTATGTCTTAGCATCTTAAAGCACTCAGTTCAATCTGATTCAGTCGAAAACCCCTGACCCCAGATGCAGTGAGACAAACCATGTTTGTCTAATGTTTACTTTTTTAATTTTAGCACTGAAGCTACAAGTCAAGCAGGTTTATTTTCATTTCAGCCCTATACACAGTACACAGTGAAATGAAACAACATTCTTGCAAGACTAGAACACAAACACAAAGCAACATTATGCACAGTCACCGTTTGAATTTGAACAATATTACAGACAGTGGATTGAAGTCATTAGGTGTGCAAAAATGCAGAATAGCAGTACAAAGCAATACATAATTAATAATTGTGCAAACAATAGCAGGACAGAGAATGTGCAGTACATCATAAATAACGCATGCTTACAGTGGCAGTTGGGGTGCAAGTTGTTTGTTAAAGGCAGAACCGTGTGTATGAATTGTGATTGGAGAAGGATGAGGTTCAGGTCAGGGGTGTGGTTGGTTGTGTGTGCGCACGCAGTTTATGATTCTGATTCTGACTGAGGAGAAACTTTCCAGATGGAAGGAGAGAAAAGCTGGCGTAGGAGGGATGTGTGGGGTCATCCATATATATATATATAAACACTATGTCTAACCTAATAAATGTTCAGACGAAATTCCGGCTTCAGGGATTGCCACTGTTGTTTATATTAATGCTTACTTGCCCTGACTCTTGTTTTCCTCTTTTTGTTGTGTCCTCCATAAAGTCTCTGTCCAGTGCAGGTGACCAGACTCATAAGATGTCCACGGAGCGCTGCGTCTGTCTCATCATGGCCGGTCTGGCCAATCGGGTGAAGGAGATGTGGATTGGCCAGCAACCATTCCTGCTCTTCTTCTATGCGTGGCAGTACACACCCACCCTTGCCTGGTATGCCACAGGTGTGCTGGGCAGGAAACGGGTGCAGAACTTTAAAGCTGGTCTGGTAAGAACACATAACATTTTAATGTCAAGCAACAGGTTGGTAACACACAGAACAGAACGCTGGCAACTTGTGCCTGGTGCTCTTGAAATTGCCTGTATATTTGTAAAATCTCCTTAGCAAAGCACTGACCAGTAGAATGGGCTCTGAAGACACATGAGCCTGAGGCCACTAATGCCAGTGGATAAAAGAGGGTTCAAATCTTCACAGCAATATTCCAGCATCTAGCCATCCCAGAAATGTAGTCAGTGTTACTGCAGAAACGGGGGACACCGATTAACACTGATTTCATAAGAAACGTTTTTTAGTTGGTCAGAATGGGTGACAGACTTTGCGAGGCTTCGTGTGAGGAAAGGCTTGATTGCACAAGCAGAAGATTGCTGTGGGGGGGGTGCTCTTGCACATTATTACACACAGGGCCTGTCCACACTTGCACAATGTATTTATGAATTTGGCACATGCTAAGGTTGAGAGTTTAGGATACACTATATGGTCCAAAGTATTGGGACCATTACACCAACAGGGACTGCTTTCAAATCATTAAACTTTAATATGGAGTCGTTCCCCCTCCCACCTTCTTCTCTTCTTGGAAGGCTTTCCACAAGATTTTGGAGTTTCTGTTGGAATTTGAGCCTTTTCATTCTGTAGAGGTCAGACACTGATGTTGGCCGCACCAAACTCATCCAACAATGTCTTAATAGAGCTCACTTTGTGCACTGGGGGAATAGTCATACTGGAATAGAATAGGTTCTTCCTCAAACCATGTCCAGAAATTTGGAAGTATAGCGTCGTCCAAAATGTCTTGGTCTGCTGAAGCATTAAGACTGACCTTCGCTTGAAGTAAGGGGCCAAGCCCAAACCCTTAATTAAGGGGCATGTCCCAATATTTTTGTCTGTTTAGTATATGATGCATATTTCTGTGGGACAGATGCTGACATTCTCTCTTTTAGCTGATTTTTGTGAAACGTGTTAAACAGGGAGACATACAGTATATAAAGCCTAATACATGTGTGTCTGTGTGTGTTCAGTCTGGTCATGCACATGCTGTACTTTGGCACACTTGGACACCTAACAGAAAGCACATAAGTACACAACACTTGTGGGACAGGGGACACACACACACACACACACACACACACACACAGCTTGCAAGAAGGCAGCTGATCTGTGCCATTAGCCCTAGTGGACAGGGACAGCTGAGACTTGCAAAGGTATTAAGGTCACACACTAGTTGCCCATATGACAAGGCCATAGGCCACAGGTCATCAGGATTCTTTTCATGTAGCCATGACCTCAGACAAAAACAAAACAAAAAGTAAAAAGAAGACAATGCTATTGTGCAAACCATGAATGGTTCCATTGTATGATTGGTAGAACAAAATAATGCATAAGCTTCAAGTTTCCTGCCACTGTCTTCAGCTGGGTGAATGCATTTCAGTGTTGGTTCATAGATAATAGCTTCCATTGCTCATTAGCTGCTTTAGCTTTGTAGGACCGGTGCAAACTCCAAACACTAGACACACCTTGGTGGAGGTAGCTCAGTGGGTAGGACACTTACCTCTGGACCAAGAGGTCATCAGTTTGAATCCTATCTTCAGTACCACCACTGGGTTCCTGAGCAAGACCCTTAACCCTGAGTTGCTCCAGGGAGACTGCCCCCTGGAGTTAGGGAATGGAAGTTGCTTTGGATAAAAGCGTCTGCTAACTGCCGTAAATGTGAATGTAATAAATGGGTAATTGTGTATATATAATATTTTTCCAAACTTTCATTTTAATGTATTTTCCCTATAAGAACTATCATTATGATATTTCACTTTGTAACCAAATTGTTTCTTGCCAATTCAAGATATGTAAAACTCAACCGAGTGAATCTGATTACTTTGCATCTTCTTTTTGTTATTTATAGGATGCAGATTCTGCGTACTTCACCAAGTCGAAGGCCAAGACCACCTGAGACATGGCACAGTTTACCGGGGTTTGTTTTGTTGAGCTATTCAACGCATGGCAAAAATGATGGAATCAACCCACAGAGTATGTTCTCCCAGCTTTTTTACTTTGAGGCATTAAACAAGTCACAGATAAAGTGACAACTTAATTCTATATTTGGGAAACATTACATTTAATGACATTGCATGTTATTCCCAGCTCAAATAGAAGAAAAAAAAATCTGAATCGCTAGTTGAGGTGGGATCTCCTTGCAATTTATATTTCTTAAACAGATACTGGCACAGTGCAAATTAGTCTGCTGTTAGAAGAAAGTGCTTGCAGGCCTATTCGAGATGTTGGGTGGAAAAGAAGTCAAAGCTGATTATGAAACCAGGTCACAGTGGCTAAAGAGAAGCAGTAATGGAATGTGAACGTATGGGTGAAAGGGACCTTCAGCAATCTGAATCTCTGACCTTTATCAGCCAGGATGATAACACTGGAACTTTTGTCCTGAGCCGCTCTGATGAAACAGTGATGGAAATATAACAATTATGGGGGAAACATAACTTCCAACTCATACATGATCTGTCAAAGAACAATTGGAGATGGCCATCAGTACTTCAGCAGTCAACAGGTGTACTCTGAGGTTTTAGACTCTCTTTTTCATTCCATTGTTGGGGGGAAAAAGGATGGTGATAGTGATTTTTCAGAAAAATAATGCATCTCGCCATGTAGAGTGTTAAAGCTTTTAGTCAGGAAAGGGCAGGATGACTTGATGATGTTCAGCAAACCAGATCTCAATCTGAATGAAGAAATTAATGCTTTGACAAGTTCACAAAAAGGCTCCAGCCTACAAAGCTGATCAGTCTTTAAAGAAAGTTCTAAGCAGCTTGATGTTAACTGTTTTTCATTAGAGAACTCCATGCTTCGAAGAATAAATGTTTCACAAAGCTAGAATGTTCAGCTGTTAATTAAGTCACAGATATGACAAACTATGTTTTCTCTAAAATATTTTCTGCAAAGTTAAAAAAATTCTGGGTGGAAAATGTGTGTTGATTCCATCATTTTTGTCAGGGGTCGTAAATAATCGTGCACATCTTTGTACAGCAGAACTAAAGTCTAACTCGTGTATGTTAAAGTAAATGTGTCGCGATTTGCTTAAAGAAGTGGGACAGAAAAAAGGAGGGAAAGTAATGGAAAGAAATGAAGGCGCTGAAGTTGTTATTCAATAGATGGGAGTGTATAAGGGCACTTTTATAATGGAAACCAGGTAGATCAGGGTGTGGAACTCCAGTCCTGGAGTGTGGTGGTCCAGCATGTTTCAGTGATTTCCCTGCTCAGAAATACCTGGTTCATTTCGCCAGTTTATTGTCCGGTTTAGTGAATGTGTTTGAGGAGGAGAACCATCAAACTGTGCTGGACAACAGCCCTCCAGGACCGGAGTCTGACACCCCTGCTATAGATAGAAGTTTAAGGCCAGAATCCTACAGATACTAAATAATAACTAGATGGATGAAATGGAAAATAGGATTGCATGTTTGCTATAAAACCACGTTTGGAGACACATGACATTTTTAAAGGTGCCTCAACCGTCTTTTGTCTCGCCCTATACAGTCATGGAAAATAATAAGAGACCACTTTTCCCTTTTATGTGTTCACTGTTTGTTCAATTTGCAGTTGAGCTGTGTAAAAAATAAGAAATGCCTCCATATGTGTTTAAACCCTCTGGTCCTGTTGCAGGCCTTTTGTGTCCATTTCACTCGCTTTTTTTTTTTTGACCATTTTAGCTGTCAATGCTTATGGAATGAAGGGTCTGGAATTTGTTCAGATCTTTAAATGTATCAATAATATACTCCATACATCCAGTTGCAACACTTGACTTCTTCATGGCCACATTTGGCCAATTGAAAATCATTAAACTACATTTTTGGCCAAAAATGGAGAAATGACATAACCACTAAACCACATTTCTCAAGTGTTGAGTTTAGAATGAAAGCATTTGAACATAAATTGTATGATTTAACAACATAAATAACAAGGAATTAAAAATGTGGTTTCAATTGGCCAGAAGTGGCCACAAACAAGCTGAATCTGAGGGTTAAGTGCAGTAAGTGTTTGTAGAGCAGCTTTTCTATGTGATTCACTTTGTTTCTGATGGGATGAAACAGGGTCCCACATGCACACACACTGCTCTCAACATCACTGTTTTAATTGTTGCAGTTGTAAAATAAAGAGTGTAGTTTAACATTTCCAAAGTTTAATCAATTATTTGTGTTATTTTAAAATTTTGTTGAGAATTTTGAATCAAGTGTGGTCAACAGTGTGTAAAACAATAGTGATATGCACATTTTACACAGACACACTCCCACATATTTCAACAGAAATAACCAGAAAAACAAGTGTTATTGTTTTTCCATGGCTGCGTATATTACAGAGGGGACCAGAAAATAGATTTTTTAAATGATCAATACCCTAATCATCTGATCGATTAGCTGTCTACGCACGCACTGAAGGGGAAATTATCGGACATTTTGACATTTGACCTGCAGCATCTGCCCCATTATATAGGTGTATTGATTGTTTTTCTTTTAGTAAGAAAATACACCATAATTTCTGTCTGTTGCAATCATCTGTGCGTTACAGACTCACCAGAAAAGTCGAAGTACTCCTGTAATAGCTGTGTACACTCAGGGGGGCTTAGTATTAGTGGAATAAATGGGTGGGAAATAGCATTTTAGAACTAAAAGTGTGTATTTCTCATAAATGGAATGCCATCCTCATATTTACATGGCTGTGTGACATTAAGTGGATGGAGGATGGCTGGTTTATAAAATTATTTATACAGCTCCTCATACTCAGTTCAGGCAAGCAGAGCGCTGGGCAGTAAAAAAACAGGGTCAGCTGATCAGCCCTTAGAACTGGGTAAAGAATCATTGACCTATAAAGAGCAGAAAGGGCTAAATAAAAGATATCAGCCAGCCCTATATAGCTTCACAATAATGTAAGCTGCGGAACTCTGCCATGGTACAGTTCACTGAATATCTGGCCAAAAATACATTTAGAAGTGTCTGTCATTATAACACTGAAAGTGCTATGAACGTTGCCCTGTTTCTCGGAGGAAAACGACTTTGAAAAACATATTAAAGGGCCTATATCATTGGGGGGGGGGGGGGCCACGACCCCTTTTAAATTAAACAGTGTAACATAGAATGCAAATACATAAGAACTTAGAGCATATAGTAAACTCCCTGGTCAATACGTTTGACTTTACTGGATTTTGCCTAGGATATTTCTTTACAGCTATTCAATTATTATTATACTTCAATTATAAGAAACGTTTGGGCTCTGATGTGTGGTAACAGATAAAACATTTATACAGCCTCTTAAACTCTAAACATGTACATAATGGTGCGGTATGGTAAGGAGACATGAACAGATAATGGTCATATAAACAGGTCAAATCCTGAAAGCACTGTGCCGTCTGGACAATAGTAGTGGAAAAGATCTCCAGGCTCCGCCCACTAATGTGTTCTTGCGTAGCTACTGTTGCTAGGTTGGACAAAAATCTCATTCATCCCAATGAAAGACTGTAGCATCTCAGTTTATATTACACCACCTATTTTTACAGTCATTCATTTACATTTATATTCTGTTTGTATGAAAGATTATTGTGTTCCACTAGAAATTAAGGTTTTTAGGGATAAACTAAAAAGAGCATTCTCCAGCTTTTAGCTGTTTTAGCGCTGGCTAGCTATGTTAATGTTGTTGCCCTTGCCTCTAGTTGTAGACCAACTGAAGAGCACAAACTTTGTAAAAAGGACAGAATTTCAATTTTGTCCCAATCGCTTTGTTTAAAACCCCTACAGAAAAGTCTAGGGTTTAAAATGTTACCGAGCTGGACAAAGTAGCCATCATCCCGACATTGACTTAATTACACAACAAAAGCAACTTCTGGGAATTTTCATACACATGCCTAATATTTTAAATTAACATTTAACTAATAACACTATTTTGGTCAAATAGACACAATATAGTTTTCTGAGCTTGGCCTCACAACAGTAGCTGTGCATTAGTTTGCAGTGCAGGGACAAATAAACAAACTTGACTTTTGACTTAAGTGTTCTGTGGGGGGAAACAGCTTTCAGGTTTTTTGTGTTATCCCTGACTATTTGTGTTCCTGTTTTCATATTCTGGCATAACGTGGGAAAGATGCTGTCTGTTTTAAAAAACATGAAATAATTCAATAAAATGAAATAACCAATGAGTCACACTTTCTTTTCCCCAAAAGCTGTATTTAAATAAATAATTTCTCCAGAGGTAGTCGATCAGTCAAGACACGTTTAGAGTCCACGTTTTGCTTTTTAGTTTAGAACTGGAGCTATGAGGCTAACGTTGCTAACACTAGAACGTACTTTTTATAGTGTCTGCTTTCACAAAACAACTCAGGAGCAGCAATGCTGCCTGTAGCAGTAATGTTTCGTTCATCTTTATAACTCACAGTAAGTCATACTGGCTCCTAAACCACATGCATACATGGGTTTCACCTTAGTGAAGAGCTGGAGGTATTATGAACAGGTTGAGAGATGTTTTGGAGATGTATTGACAGAAAAGATTTGGGTGACTATTGACTGGTAGAGTTAGTAACGTTACCCTTGTGGCTCAGCTGGTGGCCTAGTGGTTAGGGAGTTGCCCCTGCAATCAGAAGGTTGTGGGTTTGAATCCCAGGATTATTAGTGGCACCACTGAGGTATCCTTGAGCAAAATACCATCCCAAATGCTGCTGCCCGGACGCTGTGTTCCTGGCTACCTGCTGCTTTACTCTGTGAATTGGTTAAAGCCATTGAACTTGCTGTGGTGTGTTCATGTGTGACAAATGGTCCCTTCACTTCAGTTATACACTAAAGAAGCAAAATTTGGACTCCAAACATATCTTAGCTGATCAATTTGGAGTACATTTGGAGTCGGTGGAAAAGCTTTAAAGCAGATGATGATGTTTTCAGGCCCATGAACATGCAAGTGTTTGCTGGTGTCACTGATTACCTTTTGTTTTCCAAAAGATGGTCAAAGGCAAATCCAGGATGGATGTGTTAATTGGCTAATTAGTGCAGGAAGAGGTCCTGGCCCATTTGACACAAGACTTTAGAAAATGCTTCAAAAGGAAAGATTCAAAAGTCAACAAAACAACATCACTTTTACAAATTTACATTTGCTTTTGTCTGGAGTGGAAATGTTCCCCCTTTAACATTAGACTGTCAGAACCCTAATAGGCAACCTCTTTTTTTAAGGCTGAACTCAGCCTACTGCACGGTTCATGTTTTTGCTCTAATCCAGCTCCTAGTGCGCCTGTACCAGATATTCAGGGTTCCTCATGCTTGGTTCAGGCAAGCAGGGCGCAGGACAGCAAAAAATCAGGGTCAGCTGATCAGCCCTTAGAATTGGGTAAAGAATCATTGACCTATAAAGAGCAGAAAGTGCTAAATAAAAGATATCAGCCAGCCCTATATAGCTTCACAATAATGTAAGCTGTGGAACTCTGCCATGGTACATTTCACTGAATATCTGGCCAAAAATACATTTAGAAGTGTCTGTCATTATGACAACATTAACACTTTCATTCAGGATATTCTATGAACGTTGCCCTGTTTCTCTGAGGAAAACGACTTTGAAAAACATATTAAAGGGCCTATATCATAGGCGGGAATCCCCCTTTAAATTAAACAGTTTAACATAGAATGTAAACACCTAAGAACTTAGAGCATATAGTAAACTCGTATCTTTGACTTTATCTTTATTTTGCCTAGGATATTTCTTTACAAAATTTAGGAGCTACTTAATTATTATTATACTTCAATTATAAGAAACGTTTGGCCTGAAAGGTATTGTCATTTTCTTTGATCAGTAAAACATACTCTGATGTGTGGTAACAGATAATATAAAAAACAGATGGAGTAGACAGAGATCAGGTTGAAAACATGCTGTCCCATGGCAGATACGAATAATAATGCAGGTGATGCTACATAAGGGCTGGCAGACCTCCACAACTTTGACTTGAAAGAACAGCAACAAAGAGGGACAAGTGCAAAAAAAAAAACAATTTATCCAATCCTTTAGTGTTTCGTTGTGACACTGAGATGTAATGAGCTGCTTTTTCAAGAGGATGCTACACAAAAATGTACCAGTATGTCAGTTATATTTATTTTATACTTCCAATAAAAAAAGTCCTTAAAAGTCCTCATTCAAGACAAGAAGTCCAGTCCATCACACGAAAAGAGCCTCACCACTCCAAGTTTATCGTAACCATAAAATACAGTGTGTGTGTTTGTTTTGGAGCATCATTTGACCGAGCTACAGGGTTATGGTGCATCCTTATTTATGGGTGCGTCTCTTTATATCCCAGCACAGATACATATTCACATGCTTCCTTCAAATAAAAAGACCATCAGCACCACCTTCTGTTACTGCGTTTTCCAGACTGGAAAGCAACGAACCGTCTGGCATATGTAGTGGATACACCAGTCAAATGTTTGGGGATACCAAGCTTTTACAGATACCTAATAGAAATGATCATATTTTCCTTGCAATAACTCAACAGGTTAAAGCCCAAGCAAATCTGTGTAGAGGAAAACAACACCATGTGTGAATATCCATAAACAAAAAGTAAACAACAAATACAATAAATAAATAAATAAATAAACTTCCCTTAGCACCTATAACTGCCACACGCTTTTTTAATAAGCATTCTTGGCAAAAGTGTATACGGTCAGAAAGGGAGTTTCTTGTTTTTTGCCTTAAGTTTAATTGTACTTTAAGTTATTGTTACAAATATGTAGTGTGATATTGACTATAATGTTATGACATACAGTAAAACATTTACTGTACACACATTTTATTCCTCTATATTTCCTCTGTTTCACAGACATGCTCGAATTCTCAATTCCACACTTCTTCAAAATTCCAGCGTAATTAACCACTTTATGCTTAACCACTTACTTCCTACATAAAGTGGTTAATGTGTAAATGTAGTTCAGAGTAGGTTTGGTGTGCAATGCTCCATTCAAAAGAAACTTAAGAGTGAGAATGTGAATGATGTGTGTTGCAATTGCAGCTGCTAAGGGAAATACCCTCTTAATTATGCTTTAATATGTTAAGTAATGCATCCAATGCTCATTTATATTAGACACAAAGTAAAAAAGTAAGGTGCCCCAAAACTTTTGAAAGGTTGTGTTTATAAAGGTATTTGTTTGGGTACCGTAGAATGTGGCTGGTGTGGATGTGGTGAAGGTGTGTTACAGTCTGCAGGTAGGTATGTATCATAAGCAGGCGAGGTGGATGGGTGTGGAGGAGTAGATTGGGTATCCCAGCGGGGGGTCAGCCGCCTGCACTGTCAGATTCCTCAGCATTACGGGGTGAGCCTGGATACTGTAGCGCTCTTCATCATCGTTGGTGGCGTAGAGCAGTTCCCAGGACAAATTCGCCCACTGGCCCCGTACACACTCCTCATTCAGAGTCCCAACCTGCACCAGGTTCTCCTGCAGTGACAACACCCGGCCTGTATACGTACCCTAAACACACACACACAGAAACAAAGTGAGAAAGAGGAAAAAAGACAAAAGAGGCAGAAAAAAAGAAAATAAATGTGCAGTAAAAGTGATGTAACCACTGGGGAGTATCTGATTCTATCCAATCCAATCATGCCCAAACGGCTCTGATCTGTTGAGACCTCAAAAAGACTCTGAAGGTGTGCTGTGGTATCTGCAAGACTTTAGCAGCAGACTTATGAAGTTATGAGGTGGGGCTTTCATGGATTGGACTAGTCTGTCCAGCACATCCCACAGACCCTCGCTAGATTAGAACTAATCGATTAGCTTGATTAGTTCTGGGGAATTTGAAGGCCAAGTCGACACCTTGAACTCTTGGTCATGTTCATGAAACCATTCGTGAACAATGTGTGCAGTGTGGCAGGACACATGATCCTGCTGAAAGAACCATCAGGGCATTCTGTTACCATGAAGGGGGGGAGGGAGTGGTGGTATGTGTTAAGCATAGCCAACAATAACTGTAATGCTACAGTGACTTTTCTGATGAACTGGACCAGATGGGCTACCATTCTGTCATACGTGAGCACCCCACAGCACAGTGTGAATATAAAATTCTTCCTCTGCATTTAACCCATTCACCAAGTGAAGCAGCGGGCAGCCAGTAACACAGCGCACGGGGAGGAGTGTATGGGGACAGTACCTTGCGCAAGGATACCTCTGTCGAGCCACTAGCCGTCTTGGGATGCAAACCCATGAAATTCTGATCAATGGGTGAAACACCCTAACCACTAGGCAACTAGCTGCCCCATAGTTAATGTTGTAAACAACAGTTTGTCTTCTTGTACAGTTAAAACACAGGACATGACAATCCATTTTACAGATAAGCCTTAGATCAGCCTTAGCATTGTTCACACACAAAGTACTGAAATGGTTCATATTAATAAGCATGCACTACAAGCAATACTATGAAAATCCCATTAAATAGGATTTGAAATCCTCAGCATGAATGACCAGCGGGTTATTTCTGAACAGAAAATACACTCCTGACACTCTTCTCGTCTATTGTAACAACTGAAAACTCACATTGTGATCACTTTAAGCAAATCAAAGTCATGTCACAGCTGACATGACGTGCATCAGGTGTGAGGACACAGAACACTGGTTAAACCCGACCTTTAGCTTGAATGAAAAGATGAAATGGTGTTCATCTTTACCATGGTGAGATCCTGTCCAAGAGAGAAGAGGAAAGGTTTCTCCTGAAGAACGCCCTCATGCCAGCCGCGGTCTGTCGTCAGGCCGATAAACCAGTTGTTGTGATAATCCTGCAGTGTTGTGTCCAGTTCCCCCAGACTCTCCACTGGGCCCAGAGATGCTTGATCTATTAGTAACTTTACACTGTACCTACACACACACACACACGTAAGAACACACATACACACAAAGGTCTGCAAGTTTTCAAGGCAATGGGTATCTGTTATATACTACGGGTCACAAATTTAGAACCAACACAAACTTTATGAAATAGAAAAAACTGTATATTTTAAGCAATAATGGTCAATATGTTTTTATTAATGCTGGGCAATTAATAATTTTTTTTATCACAATTAATCGATTGGATCTGTGATTAATCACTTAATCAACTTAAACAATACTGTAATCAAATCAAATATAAAACCAAAACTATTTGCCACTGCAGGGCATTCATGTTTTATCTATTTTTTTTTATAGAAAAACAAGTTCACCTCATGAGTCCAGAACATGGGGGGTGCAACGATTATAGCAGCTGCAAAATAGGACCAATTCCATACGAAAGTCTATGTCCAAGTCCCTGTTGGTGTAATGGTCAGGCGTTTCATTACTTTTGTCCATATAAGATAGACAAAAGTAATGGGACGTATGACCCCAGTGAAAACCAGCCGAGACACCCACGAGCACAAAAGCATTTAAAAATAAAAAGGATAGTGTGCAATAAAAATTGTCGGCATTAAGTATATAATTGCCCAACCCTAGTTTTCATAAACCCAAAACAGCTGAACAAATTGCTTTGGTTAAACTTGATGGTGATAAACCTGTTGTGTTGGTTGTGGAGGACTTGGCTTAACTGTAAAGTACACACTGGGTGTTGCTATGGTTACCTAAAAGCCCTGAGGGTGAGCTGATGCAGCTCTTTATTAGCTCTGAGCCAGTCAAGTCCATCGGGCCATGGGGCATCGCCGCAATAAACCCTGAATAGTAGGCTGGGGCTGGGCACTGCAGCATCCGCACCCAGAGCTACCAAACACGACAGCGCCACCTGGCTGTAAAGCTCCCTCAGAACCTGGTCCTCCTGCAGAGCCCTGCACACCTGTAAGACCAAAGAGGGAGGGGAAAGGGGTGACAGAGTGGGAAATTTAAGTAAAAGAGAGAGACTACTGTAAAGCTGGAGAATTATGTAGAATTTGGTGCCCTTTAACCTTTTTACAGCTTTTTACAGAATTTCTTTTTTTATCAAGAGGGTATGCACACTAAGCAACTAAGCATAAAAGAGGGTGTTGCATGAATGGGATCTCATTATTATACTATGTATATACTCTCTTACAATATCTTCTAAGTACAGCATACTATTTTATAAGTTAAACGTATTTTACTATATTTTTACATGGACTCCATACAGCTGTGTCAATAAAGACATCTTGAGTTGATTTTGAAGGAAAGAACATGAGAAAGAACACCAGTTCTGTTTCTCCTGCACACCTGTTCAGGTTCCCCTTCCCAGAAGCCCTCCATGACCAGCTGGGACAGGCAGAAGTGGAACCAGTCTTCAGATAAGCAGGGGCGGATGGCCTGGAGCCTGGAGGGGGGAAGGGGGGCATTCCTCCATGCTGTGGGCAAAGAAAGGCTCTCGGAGTAAGGGCAGGAGAAATTAAGGGGCTGAGTTGGGTCTATGGACGTGGTGGAGTTGGTGGTGGTTGTAGTAACAGTTGGGATTTGGGGGTCCCTGCCTTTGTCTACTACAGGCAGGCCAAGTCCCATGCCGAGTCCTAGGCCCAGTGGCCTCAGCGTTGGCAAAGAAGCCAGCGCCATATTCTCATATAGACTGTGTATTTCTGCAGAACCGGGCAGAGAAATGCCAGACTCTATCCCGGTGTGGCCTGCTTCTGTCCGCACCATTATCATCTTAACTGGCTTCTTTGCAGGAACAGGTCCAAAAAGATCATCCTCATCTGACCAATCGGCAAATGAGGACAAGCTGGAGCTATCCTGCCCCCTCAAGTTAGGAGAAGAGGAGGAGTCAGGGTGCCCCTGAGAGACCACGCCCATTTTTACATCACCTGGGCCGGGCTCAGGATGCTGGGAGCTTTGAGACTTGCGGCCAGAAGCCTGAAAGGAGTGACCTTTTAACCTGCGGGTGCTGTAGGCCTTGTCCTGAAAGCAGTGATGCAGTAGGATCCAGACCAGAGTCTTCAGAAAGTCTGAGCGGAGGTGGCGCAGGTGGTCTGGGGAGTCAATGATGCCAGTCAGGACGTTCCGGGCATCAGAGTATACACGAACGGGCAGGGCAGAGCAGGGCATGAGAGAATTTTCCCAATGTGGATTCAGGAAGCGCAGGAAACGGCCTGGGCGCTCTAGCCGGTCAAACGCTCCCTCAAACACCTCGTCCACCCGCCGGGCCTCTACTGTGTGACAGGACGTCTCTTGCAGCTCCAGACCCTGAGCACAAAAAGACACATCATCACGGCTCTGTTTAACTATAGCAGCAGTAGCTGAATGTTTGTAGTTCTGCATTATATATGCTAAGTGTTTACTAGTAATGTTGTAAAAAAAAAATAATTTATTCTTAGATACTAAAATTTACTATCAAGTTCGATATCAATTAGCACTGAAATCAGTTTTGCATCTGCCGGTTTATGGACATTGCCGGCAGACCACAACAATTTTCAACAGGCTAATTATAATAATGCATTTAATTTATAAAAAGCTTTTCAAAATACCCAAAGACGCTATACAATTTTGAGCAGACAAACAACACGGAGCATTTTGTTTGTCTACTCAAACCTAGTGTCAGAGTCGCGGGCGTGAACCCACGACTCTGAACTCCCTCGGAGCGTGCAGGAACCGACAGACAGCCAGGACTCCATGCGGACGTGAATTTTATTTAAAGAAACAGAACTAAAACAGAAAATAGGCACGCGGGCCTCCAG
>JBBPDC010173173.1:0-16809 GCA_037974485.1 Hemigrammopetersius urotaenia | reverse complement strand
GTGTGTGTGTGTGTGTGTGTGTGTGTGTGTGTGTGTGTGTGTGTGTGTGTGTGTGTGTGTGTGAGAGAGAGAGAGTGTGTGAGTGTGTGAGAAAACAGTGCGGTTGCTGTAAAGGAGCTTCAACTTCTTTCCACTGGATGGAGTTTAACCAGCACCACCCTAGTGTGTGTGTGTGTGTGTGTGTGTGTGTGTGTGTGTGTGTGTGTGAGAGAGAAGTGTTCCATAGTAGAATGAAAGGGCGTGGTGCGTGTGTGTCACTGAAGGATGACAGCATTGTTTCTGCTCTTTGTGAAGAAAGCCTGCAGTGAAGAAACAGCACTGACCAGCTGCACTTTCTGCTTTTTTCTCTCTACTGGACCGTTAAATCCCTCTCACTTGTTAAGGTGTTTATTAACCACCCACACTGCTTACTCAAACTTAAAGGCCAGTCCCACATGTGTTTGGTGTGATAGAGTTAATTGTGGAGATGTTGATTTATTTACAGTGGTGGTGAATGGAACCAAATGTCTCCTACATAAATACAGCAGTTTTATTCACTATCAACCTCCAGTGAAGCTCCACATGTCTGAGTGTTTATACGGATGTTGTTTGATGGGAAAATATCGGAACGAAATTTCTTTTCTTTGGAGACGATTTTGCCCCACAATACCCTATATGTATCCCTCCACCATGAATGGATTTTAAAGGGCCTATATCTTGGAAAGACATATTTCCCTTAAATGAATGAGATTGATAGTAATGTAAACATGGTATCAAAGCAAATTTAGCAGCCAATCACAACCGAGAATCAATTGGAGCAAATGTGATGTACGACACGAGTCCTTTAAACATGATTAATATCACTAATATGAACACACAACCTGCACTCTGTTAAGAACATGGGATACAACAGGAACTGCCTGGGATACCATAGCATCCATCTAGCAATGCCAGAGAAGTCATAGCAACCACGTGAGATATTGTAGTAACCACCTATCACCAGCGTAGCAACTTAATGGTATATTATATCAACCACCGAACACCACCACAGATACCATAGGAATTCCTTACGCTTCCTTCAAGACAGTGGACCTTTTCTATCATTCTCTACTTGGTAGAAAGAAATTTTCACGGCCCACCTCAACAACACAGTGACAGAAAAGCCTAGTCGTAGCTTTGTTTAGATAACACCAGATTCATTAACATTAATGTCTTCAGTTACTTTTCTTGTGCAAAAAGCAACTTTAACTTCAAACAACCTGTCTGTGACATTTGTCACTAGTTTGCTTCATTAGTCTGCAATAAAAAAAAGAGGCAAATTAAGTAGAATTTGCGCTTTGCCAGACACATCTCATCAAGCATATTTGACACCATATCTAAAGCCATGGGTAGTATGAGCTCCTCTATCGTGTGTGGTTTCCTGCTCTGAGCAATTCTGTACGAGACTGTGTATGAGGTCATTAGTGTTTTACTGTTTACTGATGCAGATATTACAAAGTGTTTTTCCTGCTGATGGAATGTAAGAGTAAGATACGCTTAATCATTAATCCTTTATTTAAAAAATTACTTCGTTTCCCTTGAAGCATTGCCTTTTTCTTTTCGTTCCTGTACAATATTAGTCTATTTTGACCCTCTATGGCTCTGACAGCAGTGAAAGAGCATGTTGCTAACTTAACCGATGTGAATTCTTTGTTTCGCCATGGAAATGACTCCGATGTTAAACATTAGTTCCGCATGACTTTTCCCCAGGTTGCTTGTGCTCCACTTGTCATGCCACACTTTGAGAAACACTGCTTCAAAAATGCATTTTTCTAATAATATGTCATATTATAGTAATAGAATATTCAGTAGTTTAATATTTGGACTTGTTTTTATTTGCTGTAGCGATAGTGGTGCTTAATACACATGAAAGTTGTGATGCTCTGCATTACATCTGTACAATACAGATAAAATATCAGTATTGCAACTTTACTGCTACATATTGAGATTGCAATCCCTGTCAAGATATTAAACAATGAACAGAAGATATTTCGTGCAGCTCTACACTAAATTTTTTTCTAATAAGTCAGATTTAGGCTTTGTTGATTCCAGTATTGATTTTTTGGCTGATTGATGATTATGTGATGAATGTATGAAAATAAATGTTTGCAGGTGTTGCATGGATACTGTTTTGATGTGTTCCTGTGTGCGGCAGAGCTGAAGAGCTGTGTTTGGTCAGTACTGGGCTCGGTCAGAATGATTTGTGGGTATAGTGTGAGTCAGATCTTCGTTGCTGCGTCCTGTGAGACATGCTCACAGACTTTGCACATTCATAGCATTCATAGTCCAAATAATATTAATAATTAGAGCTGTGCAATATGGACTGAATATCAGTATTGCAGTTTTACTGCTACATATTGCAATGCAGTTCCTGTCAATATGTTAAAATATCCCTGATATGATCACTTTTCTGGTATTCTAAAGGTTTAAAGTGTGCAGACATTCATTGCCCCGTCCACACAGTCCAAGCTGCAAAAACAGCCTCTTTTCAAATAAGTTTTTGTGATGTCACAACACCCACATATTTCCATGTCTCATTCAGATTACAGCAGTTTAGCCGCCCATTCACACTGAAGTTCTAAGGAGTGTTTTAGCTCTCTGCTGAGGTTTGAAAGAGCAACTAATCAGAAAAGAGCTCCTTTGCATATACCAGTCCTAAAGGCACAGTAGCAGAAACGGTCTGTTTAATTATATGGTTGGAAAATTGACAGAAGAATGAGTTTGGATAAATTATGAAATCTGTTAACAGTCCTATTAGACATCAGGGTTGGGGCAGGTCAGGTGTGTCTGTGTCTGTCTCTGTGTGTGAGGGATGTGGGGCTGCTGTCATACTCTTCTTCAGAGTTGGGACTGAACTGTTCACTTTCTGGTCTAGAGCCCAAAGAAGAACATCATCAATGGTCAGCTGACACCTGAGAGACAACCGTTACCTAGCAACCGGCGTTCAGTCCGGTACTTGTGCTGTTTTCATGCATAATATGGGAAGCAGTGGAGGTTGTGCAGTGTTTAAGCTGCAAACTTCAGTCTGTGAACCCATAAAAACCACTGACAGTGAAAAAGACGCACTTTTCATCAACTTCCTTTTTTAAAGTGCTCGTTAAGGTAACCACCACCAAAACTGCTACCACTGTAAAGGCTGCACAATATATCGTTTTGTTATTTGTTATCGTGATATTGGTCCCTGGGTGTTCTGATTATTCAAGGTATCATTTTTACCTTTTTAAAGGTGTTGGTGAATTAGTGCATAAATGGGCGGAGCCAAACTGCTGTAGTCAGAATAAGGAGAAACATTTAAACGTTTCACATCATAAAAATTTATTTTTAATGAAGAGAAGGGACAGATTGTCCTTGTTGTGAAAGAGTGCAGAGAGCTGATGAGCTGGACACTCCCAACACAATCATCCAGCATCTGTGATATACACACACTGCATCTGGATAACATAATACACATTCACTATTTCACTGTCATTCACTTTCTCCCTTGCTGTCCCTTGTCCTCCCTTATCTCTCTTTCTAATCCTCGATCCTTTTTACTTACTCTCTAACTTTTCTGTTTCTTTTTGGTTCTTTCTTTTGCTTGTTGTCTCCTGCACTCGTTCATGCACGCTTCCTTCACTCCTTTTCTTATACTGTTGCTCTTATGTTTTGCTTGTTCACAATGTCTATTCCTCTTTCTCTCCTTCTTAATTCTGTCTATTTTTCATTGTTTTTCACTCCTAATGTATTTCCTTATTTCTTTCTAGTTCTTTCTATCTCGTAATCTTTCTTTTTTCCTTGTTTAACATCTGCACTCATTCTGTCATGCTCACTCTCTCCGTCACTCCTTTTCTTTTCCTCCTACAGTTTCACGCTGTTTTCCTCTGTCCCTCTTTCTTTCCTAATTTTCTCTCTCTCTCTCTCTTTATCTCTCTCTCTCTCTCTCTCTCTCTCTCTCTTTCTCTCTCTCTCTCTCTCTCTCTCTCTTTGCGGAAGTGCATGTGTTTTTCCACCTCAGGGAGTCTAAACTAAATTTAGTCTCTTCTTCCTGGGAATCATCTGATCTGGATTAATCTTCATTTTCTTCTTCTGAGTCAGTCTTTTCTCTTATATTTCCTTCTTCAATTCTTTTTGCACTGACGTGATTTATATTTGTTTCCTTTTTCTCCGCGTGCCACTGATTGGAAAAGTCTAATATGAACTACAGTAATAATTGTGGAGTGACTTCAATCCTGTATGAATTTGTAGTGTTCGTTATCAGCAAATTCTATATAAACTAAAATAAGTTTTCATTTTATGTTTATAACTGAGCTGCAAAAACAGCTTTAAGTTCTAATCAGTGTTTGAGCCTGGACTGCCTTTTGAATGAAGGATGTTTTAAAGGGATAAAGAGATGGGATATGGGATAGTAATGCATAAAAGCAGGCTTGTATTTTGGGCCTCACAATATGTAGTCTGTTAAATGCTTGAGATATCAGTCTCTGCAATGCTGATGTCACAGAAGGCTGCAAAATGCAAGCGAGCATCTAACCAATCACAGTGTTAACTGTCCTGTATTGTTGCTCAGCACAGGGCTAAACTGCTGCAGGCTGAATGTGATGATATAGGAAAATGTGTGGCAGCACAAACTATTATTTGAAAAACATGTTTTTGTAGCCTATTGTCCATGTATGGACTGTATGTTTGGGGGAAAATGTTCAGTTTGAAACAATGGATGAATTGCAATAATAATATGTTGCAGTAAAAGCACAATACTGATATTCTGTGTCGTGTAGCTCTAGCCATGTTATGAGTGATTCTCGGGAAAAATAAAGCTGCTTCATCCCACCAGAGAACAGCTGTAGCTCTTTAAATTTTGCTTTTTGGGTGGTTTGGAAGTGTCTGTTGGGTTTTGTGTGTGCGGTGCTCTGATTTAAACACTGGCTCAGGCAGAAGGAGTGGAGCTCCACGACAGGACGTCCTGGCAGGAGCAGGGCCTTCTCACTTCGGCTTATTTTTCCCCTCGTAATTTCCTCCTGTCGCTGACTGGTGAGGGGGACTGGAGCGTGTTCTGCTGTTTCAGTTGCAGGTTGTGTTAAGCTCTATCTCTCTCACTCTTCTTTTATTATCTTTCTCTCAATCTCTCCTCTCTGTCTCTCCTCTCCCTTCTATGATTCCCTCTTTCTCATTATACCTTCCCTCTCTCATTCTCTTGTCTTTCTTTTATTCTCTTTCCCTCCCCTCTGTCTCTCATTCTCTCTCCTCTCTCTCATTCTCTGTCTTTCCCTTTTCTTCCCTCTTTCCTCTCTCTTGCTCTGCTAGCTCTCTTTTATTATCTCTTTCTCTTATTCCCTATTGCTCCCTCCTTCCTTCTTTCTCATGTCTTTCTAATCATATCTCTCTCACTCTCTCTGGGTCACCGAGAGGTCAGTGTGTGTTTAGATGAGTGCCGGAGATGTTGTAAGCCTTAGCCGAGGTTCAGGGATCAGAGGTCAGCTGAGCGGCGGGCGGTTAGGGGTTGAGAACAGCGAACATCTGGACAAGAACGTGGAAAAATATGAGCTCACCAGAACTCAGAGCAGAAGAAGCGTGTACACTTTCGACCGCGTTTAAAATCATTATCGAGATTCATGAGGCGTTTGTGTGTTTAACTCTTGGACGTTTACTGTTGCTGTACTGCTGAAATGTGATTACATAAATAGTTACAGATACTAATTAGGGAGGAGACATGATTTATTTTGCAACTGTTGCCTTCTCTCTCCATCTCTACTTGTGTGTATGAATGTGTGTGTGTGCGTATGTATGTGTGTAATTCAGTCTATTCTTGAAAATCAATCTGAATCACCGGAGTTGTTTTTAGTTTTAATTGCATCATTCATATTAGGGATTTATTCCATTGTGGGCCGCCTTACCTTTAATAGAGATAAACAGAGACACAGCACTTAGTGATTTCTCTCTGTCATCTTGTCTCTTATTAGTTTTGTTGGCTTTTCTCACGCTTTTCTGCTCTCTGTCTCCCCCGTCACTCTCTTCTGTCCTGTATTGGAGTGTCATGCAGCTTAAATAGTTTTGCATATTTCAGTTCTGTAAATGTTCCTTTGTGAAGCTGTCTGACCTCATGCAATCTTTTTGCAGTACATTTTTTTTCTTTCATTTTGTTCACTTTTGGTGCTTTAAGCAGGTTAGTGACATAAACCACTACTATTGCTTTAAGTAAACATTAATAAAATGTAGGATGTGGACCCTTGGAGACGCCACCAGACGCCCTAATTTATAACAGTGGCTTCTACCAGCTGCGGATGGTGTTCGCTGTGATTTTTGTAACATGATGATCTATAGGCAGAAACAAACTGGCAACTCGTCTCCACGCGTGTCCAACACAAAGTGTTTTCATGGTGATGTTGGTGATGGTAATCTAGTGAATCTGAACTAAATCAGTTTTCTTTGCAGACTAAACACATTTATGGTGGAGGGATATATGAAGGGCATCATGAGGTGAATAGTTTTAGGACCAAAAGCTTCTCAAAACTGTGGTACTACAACGTCTCGGGCATCCGGCGGGGCAACAATAACCTTTTCATGGAAGGAATCGTTAGAGGCAGACTTCTGGTTCCATTTATTCCAGTTAAGCTGTCATAAGTACTAACATGCATTCATACTGAATGCACGCTGCAGTTGATGCACGAGGACCTGCTTTATTGATTGCTGCTAAAACAAGTCTAGGCTTCAACTTGAAGTTACGTAATCGTGCCTGGTTGCAGTAACCATGGCAACGGACTGTGTTATTGCTCTTCTTTGACACTGGCCTGGGTTTTATTTTGGCTTGTGACATCCTCAGCTGCTGTAAGAGTCCAGTGTTTTCTTCCCTCTGTTTCTTGGCCTCTTCACCCAGTGATTGTGTTTTCCCTCATTCACAGCTCATGAAGGCGGTAATTGTGATCCTGCCTGTTTTTTTATTTTTTTTCTTTTCTGTTAAATTTCTCTCCCTATGCGTGTGTTTAGATCCTGACTCGTACTGGACGAACATCTGCCGTGCTGTAGCCGCACCCTGGAAGGTCGTAACCATGGCGTTGTCGTTTAAGAAAGACCTGGAAAAGTACAAAGAGATCGATGAGGACGAGATCCTCAACAAACTCTCGGAGGAGGAGCTCAAACAGCTGGAGAATGCTCTGGAGGAGATGGACCCTGAGGTAAGAGAGAGATATCGTATGTATTATCATGATTTATTATGGGCAAGAGTCTGAAATGTCTGGCATGAAGGAGATGTCTAGTCTTTGTTTTGTTCTTTCTAACACTTCTAACTGCTGATCAAAACTACTGGCTAGAGATTCAGGATTACAGTCGATACACCGTTGTCTTTCCACTTAGAGATTTACTTTTATAGTTTCATACATTTGACAGTCCATCAGTAACTAAATCATACTAAACTCGGGCTAGGTCCCAACAGCTGATACACCAACTGACAGACGTGCAGGACACTCAAGAGCACAACACACACAACCAAGAAACACACACTGTTTACTGTTTACTTTTGAAACACCTGACAAAGATCAAAGCAACACCAGCAAATTACCATGCAGCGATGTTGTTTTGGGTTTACGCCTTTATAAAACATCTATTTTTGAGGATTTATCTCTTTTCATTCGTCACTACTGCGGCACTGTAACCATAGCAATTACAGCTTGTGGTGTTGAATAACAGGCGTGAGATGAACTTCGTCGCACTGACAAGGAGAAATTTAGAAAACATCTAAATTAATCTTTATTTTATAAAATAGATGCATATAAAAAGATCTAAGAGGTGTCGGACTCTCCCTGTCTGTATCACCACCTGCCTGAAACTGAAAAACAATATTTGAGTGTTGTCTTTTTGTGCTTTATAACACCCCCTTCTAACTCTCTAGCCCCAAGCTAACACACACCGAAGACTGATTCTGAATCAGTTTTAGTGCACGGAGACCAAGTAAAGCTTTTAAATAAGCCCTGAAGCCTCACTCTACTCTGATTTCTGGAGAAACGGGCAGATAATCAGGTAAAACCTGCAGAGCAGCTGATGGTGGTTAATCTAGTCTAATTGCATCATTTCTGCCAGGCCACATTTGTCTAGAAGCACATTAAAATGTAAAGCAGTTTGATGTGGATCAGAGAAGATTCCGTTTCTGCATTTCCTGCAATTATGTTTGGTACAGCAGAGTTTCTGCTGTGGTGTTTTTGCTGTTGGGGTTTGTGCAAAAATACTTTTTTCTGCCAGTATTGTCTTATCTTTTTAAATTGAGTGGGTTAAGTAAAATAAATGGGAACACATGTGTTACTGTGACAAGCGGCAAAATTCCTAATGATACAAGGTGCCTAGATAAAGGAGTTCCAATCACTCAGCATTCAGCACCACCAGTATACTGATCACCACCTGATCATCTGGAATCATCTGCACCTGTTTCTTCACTGGGTTAGGACTTAAGTTCGATGTGCTTTATTCTGCTTTATTCATATATAGGTCACTGTGTGGCTTAATAAAGAAGGGACTGGACTGAAATAAGAGTCTTTGAAAGTCCTTCAGTATGCCTGGATAACTGTTCCTCAAGACTACATTAAAAATACAAGAAAGTCTGGATCTCTGGAAGTAAAATATGAAGCAATGACAGGGGCACAGATCTAGTGTATAGAAGTGTTCATAATAAACACAAATATAATAATTTTGCAATGGCAGAAACATACTGGTACTTCATCTAAATTCACTATTTAGTGAAGTAAAAGGTTTTATTTTAATTCAGTTATATGGCATGTAGCTACTTGACTCTGATGAAGGTCCTGTTTAAAATTCCCCCTAAAGTTCAGTGGGTAAACAGTCGTTGAGAGTGGGTTTGGTTTGAAACGGTTCATTGTAGAGACTGATTTCTTTACAGTCTTTTCACTATCGACCGACCCCCAGTGAAGCGCAGTGTGTCTCTGTGTTATATGGAAAATATAAAATTTGAACTTTATTTGGCCGCATGATGCCCTGCATTTATCCATCTACCATTAATGGATTTAGTTTTAGGACCAAAACCTTTAACTCTGGTAGAATGTCTCCAGCGTCTATGAGGGAGCTTTTAGAGGGAGACCTCTGGTTCCATTCACTACAGCTGTAAACAGTTCTTTCTCAGTGAGTTTCTTCGGAATGGCAGTGCTTAGTGATGTAATTATGCAGAAATATGGACCTCATTGTTCCCCCTGTCACTTGTGTGCCCAGAACGCCCTGCTCCCTGCAGGCATGAGGCAGAAGGACCAGACGACGAAGTTGGCGACGGGGCCGTTTAACCGGGACAGTCTGCTGCAGTACCTGGAGAAGGAGGCGATGGAGTATAAAGACAGAGACGACGTCGTCCCTTTCACAGGAGAGAAGAAAGGTGAGGAATCCTCTGTCTGTGGTTTGTTCTTGTTTGGTAGCATCATTTGGTAGCAAATTCTTCAGTGATTTTTTTTTTTTATTCCTCTGGTTCTCACTCTGTCCTGAACCTTGTTCCTCAAATTGTTAGTCAGTTTGGAGATAAGCACATGCTGAATGAGTGTAATGTAGTGTTAATGTATTGTAATAGAGAAGCACGATATTGACAAAATACCAGTATTGGGATTTTACTGCTACATTGCGATTGCAGTGCCTTTCAATTTATTAAAGTGCCCAAATCATCACTTTTCTGGAATTAAAAAGTGTAAATATTTGCTGCCCCATCCACACAATCCATATATGGAAACTAAGCTGCAAAAACCACCTGTTTCCAAATCAGTTTTTTTTTTTTGACGTCACAATCCCACATATTTACATATGTCTTTATTCAGCCTAAAGCAGTTTAGCCCTGCCCCTTTAACATTGACGTTCTAAGTAGTGTTTCAGCCCTTTCCTGTCTTTTAAATGAGCAGCCAATCAGAAAAGAGATTTGCTACATATATAAAAGCCTTAAAGACAGAGTAACAAAAACAGCCTGTTGAATTCTGTTAATTTGTTTTTAATCCCATAGATACTATACAAAAACATAAGAGACCACTCCAAAAATGTTCTGTTTCTCAGGTTTTATCTTTTATCTTTTTATGATCAGTTTTGCCTCACTTTTTAAGAACTGCTGACAATATTTCTTCCAATTTCCAAAGAGAAATGGTAATGACGAACAAAAAATGGCAGGAAGTACCTTTGACTTTCTTCTAGTAGTGTTTTGGCATCCAGCTGGTCACATTGCGAGAGGAGAGTGTTGATTACAGCTGTGTTTTTATACTTTTCCTCATTACGCTGAATGAGGTGTTTGTGTACCAATATAACACACACTGACATGGAATGACTGTCATGCTCAGGTGCTGATTTAAAAATAAATTGCTGTGTTCTCTTATTTTTTTTCAGAGCTTTTTGTTGGTTGTATTTATTGCATAATTGCAGTAGAAATGCTGAATATCCCAATAGGTTTAGGTTCAATTTGTGCATTTTCTAAAAAAAAGTTTCTAAAGGGAAAAATATCTGCATCCGTTCACAATTCCCATGTCATTTCGTCCTTGTTGTTGATTGATTGAGCTACAGGGAATAGTGTGAAATATAGCTTTTAAATATACATTTACAATTCTGCTATTAGTCATAGTGTCTGCTCAGGACAGGTTGAGAAGGTTGACTTCATACAGACTTTTCTGTCGCTGAATTAGAATCATGTGTGTTACTTCACAGTATGTGCTGTTTGGGTGGATGACCTTCGACTACATGGGTTCAGTATCGGTGTGAGCGTGTGTTCGTCGTGTTTTATGAATAGAGTTCAGTGTTGAGTGTGTGCTTCAGGACGTGTTTGCATTTGTGTCAAAGTGAATGGAGGGTGTGTAAGTGTGTGTGTGTGGGAGTAGAGCTGGGGTGAAGCTTTAAATGCACCTGAAATTTGGCTCAAACTGGAATACGGCCTGAGAATTTAACATCTGACCCACTAGGGCAGTTTTATCCAAAACTGACCCAAATGTAACAATTTTGCCTGAAACCAATTTGAATACGGCACCATTTTGTTCGAACCTGACCTGAATATTGACAGTTTGGTCCAAAATTAACAGAATATGCCAATTTTGTTTAAAGACAGCCTGAATAGGATATTATTTTGTCCTAAATGACTCAAACACAACACGGTTTTGTCTGAAACCGTCTTAAATACGATAAACTTGTGTTCAAAATGACATGAATAAGACCAATATTTTGGTGAATATATGATGATTTTCTTGAACTGACCTCATGAAGCATGTGGACCTCAGTAAAGCTCACAGATTAAATGCTGTTTAGGTGATGAAAGCAGGGAGGAGGAATAATGTGCGGAAAGAAATGAAGGAAACTGCAGGGTTTTGTTAGATGTGAAGAACAAACTGTGAGAACATGGACAGGAATGTCTGAACCTGACAGAAGCAGTCAGGTCCCAAGCTCTGTGTGGAGGTGAATGGAAGGTGTGTGTGTGTGTGTGTGTGTGTGCGCATGCACATTTGCTTTCTCAGCTGTTAATTATGGCCCTGCTGGCTCTGCAGGTATTACTAATGCAGTCTGCTGTTATGTAACCATAGAGGGACTGCAGTGTGTGTGTGTGAGAGATAGAGAGAGAGATTGTCAGCGTGAGGGAGCCTGTGTGGGCATGATGTCCTTCTGTTCCAGTAAAAGTGTGTGTCTCTCTTCAAGTGCCCACTCCCCAAGCTCTCCAGTTCCAGTTTAATTAAAGTAATGGTGGCGTGTCGCTGAGACTGTCCATTCAGAGTTTCGCACATGTCTGAGAGGCAAGGCTGTTTGGATTTAGGGTAACTGATCAGTGTGTTGGCCTGAACTTACCTGAATATTAATTTTATTCCTGAACAAATATGGTCTACACAACCAAATCAGAACAATTTAGGCTTTTTGCATGGATATAGGAAAGGCTACTTATCAAAATGGGGTGGGTGTGTGTGTGTGTGGGTGGGTGGGTGGAAGAGAGAGCAAGAGAAAGCGAGGCCACTTTAATTCACAGTGCCTCTCAGTGGACAAAAGTATAAGGCCCTAGTACCGATTATCGACCAGTATCGATTAGTGGGCCTATCTTTTTTTGACAACCCTAACACACACACACACACACACACACACACTCATACTCGTATGTACTCAGATACACACAGCTGAAAGAGGACACGAGTTTCCATAATGGATGAGGCTGTCAAATGTTAAGGCTGAAAGCTTGTGTGTGTGTGTGAGAGAGAGAGAGAGAGAGAGAGAGAGAGAGAGAGATGTTGTGGGTTTGCTTATCTCTCATTCTGCTGTATGAGCACTTTTGACAGAGTTTTTGGGGAAAGTTCTCAGAAACTGGGTTTTAGGAGGATGACTGGGGTCTGGAGGATTTCCAGCAGAATTCCAACAGCATGAATTAATGTTTGCACCTCCATAAAACACACACACACACTTCAGCAAGCTTGGCACTGAGGGACTTTCTCCCTTGATGTGATTCTTCACTCTGGTCCAAAAGAGTCTCAGAGTGCCGTTAAAGCAATAGTTTGGCATAAACTCCAATTTACCGAATTCCACATTCCACCCATTTGGATCTCATACATCACCACTTTGCAATGTGCTGAATGTATCACCACCTCACCTCAAATTGTGTTTGATTGTCCAATTTGTAACAGTTCTAAATTTAAGTTAGAAATTGGCTGTGATTTGCTGGATGTAGTTTAGTGTGGGATGTGCCGGGCTGAATTTGGTTTTTGGATGAGTTCTGATTGGCTTGGTTTGGTTTGAGGTGGGCAGGATTGGCTGAATTTAGTTTTTAGAGTGTGTGTGAATGTAAGTGAGTTTTGAAGACCATGGCACACAGCCAGAAAGGGTGTGTGTGTCAAGGTTATTGTGATCCCCTAACCTCATTTATCACTCTGTCACTGAGAACTTTGAGCTCCGTGGCCAAAGGGAATTCAGCCATTCTGATTTTAAACTGTACACACACCTCTCTCTCTCGCTCACTCTCTCAACCTCTTTTCCCTTTGTGTTTAAATCTCACTCAGCTATGTCTGCTCTCACTGAATGCTAACATGCTCATTAATTCTGGAGCTTCTCCTTTAGTACTGAAACTGACACCTGTTGCTTCAGACAATAGTGTATGTGTCACATTATGGTCTCGCCTTTGTAAACTCAATAGAGCTGCTTGTTTTACATATCAGACGCTCCTCTTCAGTTAAAGAGCAATGCCAACACCTCCATTTTCCGTGTTCCCCTCAGGGTCTTGGTTTAATTGCACAGATAAACACCAACATCAGCACCAAATATCCAGAAGATTATCCATAATCTTGTATTGACCAGTAAGGAGCTGGTATTTAGTACCATTTGTCCATACACATCCCTACTAGTGAACCTTAATAACCGTGTTGCTTGTTATTCATCTGTACATACCCCTTTTTCAAATGTTGCTAGGTTGCTGCACAAGCTAGTAAAAATCCCATCCAGACCAAGGAACTTTGGCTAGACGTTACACTGTCAGACCCACCATGCTACCGACAAACACTGATGTTTCCTTACAGTGAGAGCTTTCACACAAAAAATAAACCTCAGTGTGAGTAACACAAAGTGTGTGTGATCAAAATCCTGACGACTTTACTGACACCGCAGGAAAGTTCTTATGGTACGACTGCAGTCACACAGAGACATCAACATAAATATAAATTTCCAAAAACACTCTCTGTATTACAAATGCGGTCGTGTAACCAATATGTGCTATTTAAATCTGCTGCATAAACACTACTATATAAACTCTATTCTATACAAATATGCTGTGTAAAAACTGAAACCTGTATAAGCATGATTTGCTGCTTAAACATGCATCAAACATTATGCTGTATTAATTCTCTATACAGCATATAGCATTAATATGTCATAGTGTTTATACAGCATAAACACTACTTGCTCTAAAATATTATGCTGTATAAATATTATGCTATATGAACAGTATATGCTACATGAGCAGTACATGCTGTAGCAATATATGCTATAAAACACGTATTATATAAGTCAAATGGATTTAAATATTTTAAACGTTAACTCTGAAGTCATCTACTTACTGAAACAACAAATGATCAAAAATGATTGTGCAGTAACTTACAGACTGTTTAAAATACAGGCAGTGCTACTGCACATCATAAACATGCTAAACATATCAATAATATTGCATACAGTTAGAGCTTTATGAAGATAAAATAAGCTGCTGCTGTCTTTTTTTGGTGGGAGGGGGGCAGCCTTCTTGAAAGCTTGTCCCAACTAACAACATTAGGTAGGGAGGAACACACCTGTGGGTGGAGCCGGAGGAGGTCTGTTTTTTGTTGTATATAAAAGATCTATGCAAAAGATTTTAAAACCCTGAGACTGTTCTAGAATCAGATTGTTCTACTTTTTGCCTTCTTGGTTCTGAGTGCTAAGCCAGGTCCCGTTCGCGCCTTTTCAGGGAAAAAAAAACAAAAAAAAACAGTGCCTCCGTGAGACAGGAAGTACTGGAATTCCTCTGGGAGGGAAAATGCCACAGAGGCACAATGAGAAAAATGAGGGAGGAGAGAAAGAAAGAAGTAAATGGGTAACGACAAAGGGAGAGATTCTTATCTGTGCCAAGTCTTTCTGCTCTCCAATACAAAACACCAGCGGAACATCTCGCTCTCCCCTTACTGTAGTGTGGCTGGCTGTTTCCATGGCGATGCCACCAGGCCCAGTCCGTAGGGGGGCGTTACCGCTGCCAGCAACTCTTATTGACTGTGTTGAGTTGTGGTGAAGAAGTCCAGCCAAGTACTTATAATGAGGGAGCGGATTTATTGGGGCCTCCAAACAATCCCCACAGTTCAAAATGACTTCTTCCCTGTTAAAGAGCCCATACCATGAACAACTGTTTTTGTTTGTTTGTAGCCCCATTCCATGCAGTTTTACTATGGGAGCTAAGCTACAGTCCATTATAAATATGTCTTTGTGATTTACATACATTTACATACTAATTTACATACTAATGCACATAAATTAGTATCTACATTCAAATTTACATACATCTTTTGCTTAGCCCTGCCTACTCTTTCTGGACTTCTATGCTCTTTTTTTTTTCTTCAGAATATGCCCGATACAACACCAGCACATTTATCACAGTGGTGGTTTTATCATGCCATGTCTAGTTTTTATCTTTTTCACAGCTTCTGGGCCTTCATTCGTCTACCTCTAAAAACTGACATCTGGAACATCCAGAGTTTTAAGAAGCCTTTGGTAATAAAGCTAAACATGTTCATGGTGGAGGGATACACACCGGATGTCATGAGGCCAAATAGTCCCAAAAGAAAACTCATTTCGTTCAGAATTACTATTTCACACTCAACACGTGGAGCTTCACGTGGGGTCAGTGGAGAATAAAACTGCCTTATTTATGTTGGAGGCATCTGGTTCCATTCAGCACCACTATAAAGAAATCTCTACAATGAGCCATTTCACACACAGCTCACTGAATGACACTATTTGTGTAATTTCCTCTCAGTGCTGTTTGCAGAAGTACAGAGTGAACTGAAGGCGGCTTCTTTTCTCTAATCCTGTTCTCCAGTCACTCTCTGTTCTATCTCTGCAGTCGTCTTGGACTCTCTCAGAGTTTGGCCAGATCTCCAAGGGTCTGACCAGAAAGGCTTGTCAGTGCTGGTCCACAGGGGTCAGAACAGGAAATTCAGGGGGATGATGGGGTGGGGTCGGCCAAGGTCAAGTTGTCCCCGAGAAACGCCCACTGGGGGTCACCATGGCAACACTCCAAGCTCCGCTCCCCATGGACACAGTAGCCAGATTGTCCAGGACTCACTTTGTGCCGCAGTGCTGCGATACTCCTAAGCCAGAGGAACAGATCTGACTTGTTTTATAGTCAAATTTAGCAATTAAAATGTGTATTTAAGCAGAAATTGTCACAATGAGGGATTTTCCAACACTGGCTTGTAGTAGTGATAGAACTGGAACTGTGTTTTGAGTTCTTTTAAGCATCTGTTGTCCTCATAAACCTGTGAATTTCCAAGTATGCCAACAGCTGATCCTCATAAAGACAAGGTATTTGCCTGTGCAGGCCTCACCATTGACCATTGAGTATGTTAAAAACAAACGCTGTGGTCTTCTATGCTGTTTGTACATGTTTTTAGAGATGCGCTGATCCGATATTTTGTATCTGCGATAACGGGATTTGCGATGTGCATAACATGAGAAGATGAATCATGTGATAAGTTTCTGTTGTGTGTGACACTTGCCAACACTGTGCTTGTGGCTTTTCTAGGCAGGGCAACCATCTCCGTGATGCTTCACAGTTAGATAGGGATTGATGAGGCCTTTCCAAAGACCCATCATTTGTCATAATAGTCCCGGGAGATCCGAAGTTATATCGTTCACCTCACCTGGGTGTCCAATTACTTTTGTCTGAGATGAATGGTATAACTATTCTCCCAGAGCTATTATAGCGAACAAGGGTTTGTGGAAAGGTCTCACTGAGCCCTATCTAACTAAAATTTCACATTTAGAGCGCAAGATATATTTTTCATATTTAACATTTTGGATTTAAGATCATTTAAGGCAAATCCTCCATGTTGATGAACGGCATATCACAGCACGCAGTCGCGTCCCCTGCTAAGTAACAGCCATTTGTAATCACAGGGTGTGACCAATTGGCATTTCTCTCCATTTGTAAAAGTGCTGCATTATCTCTCTCTCTATATATATATCTCTCTATCCTCTCTCTCTCTCTCTCTCTCTATCCTCTCTCTCTCTCTCTCTCGCTATCCCTCTATTCTCTCTCTCTCTCTCTCTCTCTCTCTCTCTCTCCCTCTCTCTCTCTCTCCCTCTCTCTCTCTCTCTCTCTCT
>JBBPDC010173157.1:0-16810 GCA_037974485.1 Hemigrammopetersius urotaenia | reverse complement strand
CTGAGATACTGAATTGGGGTTTTCATTAGTTGTCAGTTATAATCATCAACATTAAAAGAAATAAACACTTGAAATATTTCAGTCTCTGTGGAATGAATGTATACATTATACAAGTTTCACTTTTTGAATGGAATTAGTGAAATAAATCAACTTTTTTAGGAGATATTCTAATTATATGACCAGCACCTGTACATATACATACAATCTAGGTGGGACTCTTTAGACAACCCCAACGAAAATAAAATAAAACAAAGATCCCTAATCCTGCCTCAAGTGTAACTCTAACTCTAACCAAAAATACATGGGTGGTGTCCACCTGTAACTATTGAATCGAACAGGAAATTCCTACGTGGTGCGGAGTAAAATGGATTTCAATTGAACTGTCCCAACCGAGAGTAAACAGGTGAGTTTACTAAAAGCATACAGAGTGAACTACACACAAAATTAACTACTCAAAGTCTACAAGGGAAGCCACAAACTGTTTGTCCTGTCTGTGAGGGAAGGACTATCCCTCTGCCTGGGTTTCGCAACCTGGTTTGCAAGAATTGTTGTTCATAGATAAACTAATATAATCAGTAGGAGTGTAACAGGACAAACCCACAACCCACATGATTTTGCACAGTGATGCAATACACTGCTGCACATTTATTGATCATGCACCGCCTGTGACTGTTTCTTAATAGTCCCTACCATTATCACAGCATCAGGCTTGAATTGCTAGACACCAAAACACAAATTACACTAAATTGCTGTAAGTTTCAGGTTTTCAAAAACATCCCAAAACTACTGAAAACAGAATAGACTGATTTTATAGCTGAAGTTACTGGGGAAGTGAACAATATTGTTAAAAAATTAAGTGTTCATGTACTGGTGATCTAGTAGTTAGGGAGTTGCCCCTATGATCAGATCAGGTCATGGGTTCAAATCGCAGGACTGCTTGTGGTACCACTGAGGTACCCTTGAGCAAGGTATCATACCCACACACTACTCCCTTCACTTGGTAAACCTTATTTCTAGCCTAAAAGTCTTCTTGATCTTGTTTTGAGAATAATATACTACATAAGAGCAGACTTTGTAAGATTATTAAGATTGTTAAGGTATTTTTTCCATATTTCAAGAAATCTTACCAAGTGTAAATATCTTACAGCACTGGCAGATAATTTCACTTGTTTCTAGTCTAAAGATTTCTTTAAATAGGAAAAATATCTTAAAACAATATTTATACACTATATAAGAGCACAAAAAATCTGCTCTTATATAGTATATTATTCTTAAAACAAGATCAAAGACTTTTAGACTAGAAATAAGATTGCAAGTCTTAGTTAGATCAGTTTTTGCAGTGTATTAAAATGGCAAACAACATACAAACAAAGATAAGAAGCCAAATTCAGGTCATTGATTCAACACTAAATATGACTGTTAAACTCATTTAGACCCACAGAGCCAAGCGGCCAAGACCAGGAGAGCATCTATATGAATTCAGCATAAACCAGTGAAGTCTCTGTCCTAAAGTTACAGCACCTGCGCTAAAATTTATAAGACTTACGCTGGTTTCTTATTTTTGGTTCCACCTTTCTAACTGCAATCCCATTTAAAGTGGAACAGAAAAAAAACTGAAACATGAATGCGACAAACCAATAAACTCAACAATCGTTTTATAAGATTTACTTCTGTATTATCACTGCGATCTAAGAAAGCAAAAATCCAATCAGATTTGAACATTGACTTACAATGTAATGTAGTACTTCTCTCAGCCAGCCTAGAAACTGGGGCTTCTACAACTTCAGCATAAAGGACTGAGGTTTTCTGGAACTCCGGCAGTATCTGCTGCCTTACCTTCAAAAACCCCCAGAGCTCAGTCTGCAAATGCGCTCCTCTGTGCCCTTTCCTCTGGCACAGTAGACTTCAGTGTTGACAGGCTATTACTCGTGACGTGAAATCAATCAGGTATTCCTGTAGGTGGGACACGGCACTAGACCACATAGAGGGTAACTACAGACAGAGAGACTGCGTCAGAGCCAAAGTAGCGCATTTTAAATTAATTAATTTACTTTTATCTAATGATATCAATTAACTAAAAAATGCTGAATACTCACTGGGATAATTGGCCAGGCTGATAAGCAGGGGTGCATGATAAAAACGGGCCAAGATTAGATCCATTGTCTTAATTAATCAGTTGGCTCTAACTTTCGATGTAGCAATTTCTAATTTCATGTAATTTAAGTACGCAACTGATCTTGGCCAGGCCGATAAGCAGGGATACAAGATCCAAACTGGCCAAGATTAGAATCACTTTCTGAATTACTCACTTGGCTCTAACTTTTGGTGTAACAATTTCTGATTTCATGTTATTTAAGTATGCAGGTTTTCATTTCAATCAAGCAGAGGCACACCTGCTTCCACGTGTTCAATCAGTTGGTCTCAGTCTTTAAACTGATCAGGCTCTTATATTGCCTCCTGAGAATGAAATGTAATTGCAACAGAAGTATTTTGCTCATGTTGTGCAGTGCTATCTGAACAACACCTGTAAAGATAAACAGTCACAAACAGTCTCCAATTCCTAAAACAGTGATTATTTTGTATTGTATGATTGTGGAACAAGATAAGATAAGATAAGGTAAGATAAGATAAATTATGATAAGATAATCGTTTATTAGTCCCACAAGTAGGAAATGTGTATTGTCGTGGCAGAAAGTGGACAGAACAAAAGTGAGAGCAGCTAAAATGAAAAAAAGAAAAAAACAATAGAGTAGAATAAAAACTATACCAACGATACAGTATAAACAGTATATGATACAAACTATCTAGAAATATAAATATAGACGGGTGTATTGGACAATATATGTGTCCAATGTAAACTTAAATAAGTATATGTATGTATGTATATGCACAAGCAAGTTACATTAGTACTTATATTCGTACATTAATAATGAAATATTAAGGGCAATGCAATCTAATGTAATCTAAGAAACCTAGAAAATGACCAGATTCTACTGGTTGTCCTTGCACAACGCCATATTAATCATGCAGGACAGCTGGCAGCTATCACATATATTTTTAGCTAGGCTCCTAACAACAAATGGACTTGTTGTATCTTCTGAGTATGTGCAGGTCCTGGGGGGATAAAATATGATCCTGCTGTTCTGTCACTGTTAATTCTTCAGCTAGGGAGACGTCTGCCTTTGAAGTGTTCTAGTGCCACATAAAAAAATCAGTATAATTACAGACAAAACAATGCATTTGCCTGCGTGAACACGTGCATGTTTTGTCTTGCTTTATTTCTGTGGAGTGTAAAACATTTGGACAGAAAAGTATCTGTGATTCTGCCCAAGGCTAAGTAGTAGACAGTCCATCAGGAACAGTCCATGAAGGCCAAATTGAAATAGCATAATTGGCACAGAGTTAATTTGGACTACTTTAACTAGAAGTAGGTTACTGGTGAGACAGATATCCGATTACTGCCCTAGATTGAAGGTAGATAAATGAGCCTCAAAATTTCATTCATGTAGGAATATGGCTCCATATCAGCTGTGACACGTTTTAGGAGAAAAAAATCAAATAAAGCACGTAAAATCATAGACACTGTGGATTCTTGTTTGCTCTGTCCTTCTCTCTCGGAGCAGAAGTCAATACTGTGACTTGTAATGTTCTCCCTAAGCACTCAATCTGTCTCATACCAGCAGGCGTAAGCTCACAGTAAGAGCACTCATCACAGTCAGACGTTGACACCAAAAAATCTGAGAGCTTGTGTGAGATGTAATATCAACACATTAATAATTAAGTTCAGAGGGAACTCCAGTCGGGGGGCTGAGGAGTATGAAGCACAGAGGGCCTCTCAATACCTTCCTGAATCCAAGAACATTCGGCTGCTTTCTCATTTTGCTCCCTGTTCTGATGTGAGGGCACAACATTAACATGTGGTTATGACTTGAGTTCCAGATCTCATATGTTGAAAATGGTTCATGTTAAACTACAGCTAGACAATATCACAATATTGACCTTTATTGCGATATTGCAACATTTATCTTTATCATGATACCTCACATTACATGTGAGGCAGCTGGTGGCCATAGTGGTTAGGGAGTTGCCCCTGTGATCAGAAGGTTTCAGGTTTATATCCCAGGACTGCCAGCAGCACCACTGAGGTACCCTTGAGTAAGGTACCATCCCCACACACTGCTCCCTGGGCGCCCTGTCAGTGGTAGCCCACTGCTTTACTTGGTTGAAAGGGTTAAATGCAGACAAAGACGTACACACTGTGTGTTGGGTTCATGCATCAATACATGGAGCCACTTTACTATATTACATCTCAATAAGCATTTGTAGTAACGTAGAAAATATTAGTATTTAAATAACAATTAACATTTTACTATGACGTTACATGTTTGACATATTGCGATCAGTTTTTTTCATCACATCACATCTCATTCATTCGACAGTGATGTAATCCAAATTTTGGTGTTTAAACACACCCTAGTCTAAGCCACTTACAGATCCTAACACAGCTGTAAAATCATAAAAACACAACTAAGCCACAGAAAAAAGAAAAGGAAAACTCCCTCACTCATATGCCACGTTACGGTGTATTCTTCCGCCACACGCAACCAAACTAGATCACCCACAAAGTCCATAAGTACAAGGCTAACGGTGTAAGTCTTGTGGGAGTGGGAGTAAGTATTGCAAATTCGAAATTATGTATGTCCAGACTGTTGTAACTTGAGGACCCCCTCTAACGTGCATGTAAAGACACTCCTTCTGAGGTGTTAGTCTGAGCTTAATGGCGCAGAGGAGTGCACTTTTAATCACAAAGGCAGAGGCCCAGGAGACAGCAGAAAGAGAGAGAGAGAGAGAGAGAGAGAGAGAGAGAGAGAGAGAGAGAGAGTACGTGACTGTATAATTATCACTGAACAACAAAATGTTCTTTAATCTGCGCCATAAATCATCACACATCACATCAAACTTAATCTGTTTAGTTTTATAACAACATCAAGCAGTGTTAAACGCTTTACCACAGTGATAATGATTACATTCTAATGGCAGTAGGCTATAAACAAATAACAAATCACCACAACTACAAACTAAACCACCTCTCTGAAAGCGAAACTAACTCAAATACACTTCTAACAAGGATCATGAAGGCCTTACTGATAGTCAGTAAAACAAGACCTGTATGATCCTTACACAGTGAAACGTGATGAACTTAAGAGTGAAGGTCGTACAAGGTGTCTTCAGAATCTGTTCTGCACCAGAGTAATAAATAGAAAGCAAAACTCATTCTAGCTTGTTTGCCACATGTTAAATGCTACAAATGTCACACCCCAGGCTGTAGTGGAGTATGTGGCTCAAACACACTGTGTAAAAGTCAAATCATTAAGACACTATCCTTTACATGCATATGAGCTTAAGTGACATCCCATTCTTAATCCATAGGATTTAATATAATGTTGGCCCACCCTTTGCAGCTATAACAGCTTCAACTCTTCTGGGCAAGATCTCCACAAGGTTTAGGAGTGTGTTTCTGGGAATTTTTGACCATTCTTCCAGAAGCACATTTGTGAGGTCAGACACTGATGTTGGACGAGAAGTCCTGAGGCCGTATTACAGAAACTTCCTAACTTGAAAATCCTATCTTAACTGTGTGGTAACCATGGTATCGGCAGGTATCTTATTTAGGAAAAAAGTAATTACAGAACAACCGTTTCTATGTCAATTTTCTTCTCCTAACTTAAATTAAGAAATGTGTGTGTCCTTATACTTTTGTCAACATAGTTTTCTATGACAGCTGGCTTAAAGTTCTGGCTTAAAGTTCAAAGCTTCAGTTCAAACGTTGTTTAATATCCATATTTTGAAGATAGTAATGAAGATTCTCTGACGATACAGTATTAAGAACTGTAGCCTCATAAATTTACAGTGGCAGCAGGTAACAGTTACTTCACAAGATGGCATGTTGCGTTAGTTGCTAAGTAACAGACATAAAAGTCGATCATCGATGTTAGATTGCTTATTTAGGATTCCTAACTCAAGATAAGATAGGGTTTCTAAATTTAGTTAGGATTTGCTTCTGTAATATTAAATTGTTCTATCTTAACTTTATATTTGAGATAGGTCGTTTCTGTAATACGGCCTCTGGCTTGCTGTCTCCACTCTAATTCATCCCAAAGGTGTTTTATCGGGTTGAGGTACGACCTCTGAGCACCATGCGTCCGCTGACCACACTCAGTTTACTCAGTTCATTCCCAATTGCTTCCACTTTGTTATAATACCACTGACAGTTGGCTGTCGAATATTTAGCAGCGAGAAAATTTCATGACTGGACTTGTTGTACAGACTTGTCTATCACGGTACCACGCTGGAATTCACTGAGCTCCTGAAAGTGACCCATTCTTTCACAAATGTTTGTAGAAGCGTCCGCATGCCTAGGTGCTTGAAGTTATACACCTGTGGCCTGGGAAGTGATTGGAACACCTGAATTGAATTATTTTGATAGGTGAGAGAATACTTTTGGCAATATAGTGTATAAAAACAGCTGCCAGTGTATCAGTACATCACCAAGAGCTTGATGTCGTAATGTTTTGACCAGAGAATAAAAGTCTATACACCTTGGCAAACAAATTGCCAGATTTCAAGGAACACTTTGCCTGCAGACCAATGGTTTACCTTTTTCTGAAGTACATACTATAGATGAGAGCCAAACAAAGACAAGTGAGAAAAAGAGAAAAAAGGCTCACAGCTCATGAGGGAGGAGTTTCCCCTTAAAAACAGACTATATTTGGACCATCTCGGTTTGATCCAGTTGGAATAAGAATGTGAGAATATAATTAATTTAATGTCACATGTTAACCCTCGCACTCTTTTTCTGTAACTGCTTAATCCTCACTAGGGTACCCAGAGCCTATTCCGGGGCCAATGGGCGCGAGGCAGAGACTTACCCTGGGCGGGGCACAGTGCAAAGTCACCCTTTGAATTGTTTCTTGCCTTTCTATCTACCAGACAGCAAACAATATGCAGTCAAAACCCTTCTGTATTGCAGTATGATTGTGAAAAAAATAATTCCAAATATATCACGAGGTTCGACAGAAGAAGCACGTTTGGGTCGCCACCTTTTAATAAATGGCCCTTTTGTAAACAAAATGTGAGTTTGAAGAACATTTCTTTAATTAACGGAACGGAATAACAATTGAAGGTTTATCCTATCACCATAATGCCAAGCCAAGGACAATTTAGGAACCTGTACTCTGAAGAGTGTTGCTGCTGGACTCTGTGGTAGACAACTTATTCCAGCAATGTTTGTATTCAGTGCAGTAATGAAGAGTGTGAACACTGTAGCCTAATATGTCTATTAAGACTTGTTTTTAAGGTCCTAACACTAACAAAGAGCATGTCTGCAGAACAGCACAGTCATTAAGCAAAAAAAACCAAACATTCTGGCTAACATAGAATATAATTAAATCTTGGACAGTAAATCTCAATTTGCAGATGGGCGTAATACCAAAACTGGCACATGTGGTGGGAGTAGCCCTTTGATTTTCCCAGTCAGTGCCAGGGTGTTTTTCTGGTTCTGCGATGGAAAGAAAACATATCTGAAGGACATGCTCTTTGGCTGCATAGGTTGACAGAAGAAAAGCAAATGATGGGGTTGACAGAAGATTCACATGTAGCAGCAGCCTGGTGCTTAGCCCCCTTTTCATGGCTAGATAAGGCTGCCTCTCCCATGTTTGATATGTCGAAAGTTTTACTACACAGTCAACATTTGGCATGTCTCGGCTCCTTGTCTTTTTCAAGCCAAAGTTTATATTTATCCAAGTGAAGCCATTCATTGTTAAAGTAACATTTACCCAGCATTTTACGACTGAAGCTCCTCTGCGCATTACCACAAAACTACATCTCGCGTCTGACGTTTTTAACCCCACCCAGAGCGCCTGCGCAGGAATTTACAGTTTTTAAAAAATCTATACTGAATCTTAACGTTATTTACTTTATTACACTGCTACTTATGAATCAGAATCCCATTACTTTACCAAAACTTTAGTGTATAATCAGTTTTCCAAAACTTTTTCAGGTCTGGAAATTGCTCTTTTCAAATTCCATGACTCTTCCAGAACCACAAATTTAAAAACTATGAACATAACGTTTTACAAAACTGATTAAAAAGACCACATATTGTTAAATGCAGATTCCTGATTATGGATTTATTCCCAATTATACCACAAAGGGTAAATCACACTTAATCAGTGAAAACAAGTGAAAGTGCCACTTCACACCAATGAGGGTCTCATTAGTCTCCCACTGATTGGGACAAATGAGAAGGCAGCTCCCTCTACAGCTATAAGCACTTTGTTTGGGCTTTAAAATATGTTAAAAACACCACTTCAGTCAGCAAAGCTTAAGCGTTTTTACTTTACAATTCAAGTTTCATTTTTCATTCCTTTCCAGAACATGCATACAGTTTCACTGATCTATGGACAAAACATCAGGTCCTTCAACAACGACCAGTACCTGAACATATAGTTCAGCTACATTCAGACATGAGACCTGTCAACCATGCTGTGAATCTGCAGTGAATACCCTGAAACAGGGTCTCTATTCTGTACTAACAACCTTAACTTTAACACTTTTAGTGAATAATAAAAGTCAGTCGACCAGATTTCAGTCCTGCAAGCATCTGCAGCACGAGGGACTTTATTCAGCATAACCTGCCGAGCGATGACTACTTAAGAGTCTGAGCGGTTCACATCAATAGCCAAAGTTTATCTCATAACTCCAGTCATTTCAAACATGTTTTCAGACAGTCTTGAAAGCACCGTTGCATCCTCTATCAACCTTTGGCAATAAAATGTGCCTCAGATTTCCTTTATGAAACCTCATGGCACTCTAAAAAAGACAAAATACTATGATGAACTCTAAACGATGGAAAATGACCCAAAGAGACAAAAAGATATATCTCAAGACTCCAGAGCACCCAAAAAGACTAAACATACCTGTACTCATAATTACCCCACTGTTTGCTACACTATTAATAATTGCGCCACAAGACTGAAAGATACCTCATCTGCATTCTCCAACATCTCCATCGACGAAAACATCACAAGCCTAAGTCCAGTTTGGGCTAATTATCTTCAGGACCTGATCTAGGTTTGATATGGCGACGCTACAAGAGCGAAAAAAACGAACGAGCATCATTAGATTGTCCAGCTCAAACGAAGAAGCCTTAGGGTCCTAAAAAAATAGGAAACATAAAAATAAAACACCGAACCGCACAACCTCAATGTTGGCCAATCTTGTTCTAAAAGCGCTAAGCCAGGACGAGTCCAGACTGGGAGAAAGTTAAAAGAGAAAAGAAAAAAAGCCGGTTTCTCTTCAAGAGCTGCTCTTTTTTGGACGCAAGGTACATCCAAGCGAAGCAAAAGAACCGAAAGAGAAGGAATACAGCACAAGTTCAGGAATAGCCGCAATAAAACACTCACCCAGGAAGGAGTTGACGAAGCCGTACCACACGCAGCCCGCGCGCCCGATCAGCCAGCGCCCGCGCGCGCTCGCGGCGAAACTGAAGGGAGTCCCGAGCACGCACACCAGCAGGTCGCTCACGGAGATGCTGACCAGGAGGCAGTTGATGGGCGAGCGCAGCAGACGGTAGCGGCAGAACAGCAACAGGACTAGCGCGTTGTTCACGAAGCCGAGCGTGCCGATCAAACCGAGGCACACGGCCACCACGAGGTGGCCCGTGGGGCTGAGGGTGTGGGGCGGCGCCGCGAGACCCCCGAGGCGCCCGGTGCCACTGTCACCACAGCCTGTGCAGCTCAGACTCACGTTGGACTCGAGCATCGCCGTGGGCTCTTAAAAACACCCCTCTTTAGACCAGTTGCTGTTGTATATATTTTTTGTACTGGACAACTTTACGCACTTTTGGACTCTACTTTACGCACGCTCTCCATCCACTCGGGCGCATGTTTGAATCACGAGGAATTTACTTTTTCACTTTGCTACTAAATGGAACTTTATTCCCATTCAAAGCAAAGGGGAGAAAGTGGGGAAGTTGTAGTTTTAGTCAGTGCCCCACCGTGTGGTCGCGAAAGTCCCTCACACTCGCGTGGAGACCTGCAGCCTTTTATCGCTCCACGCCTACCTGACGTGGACAGAGAACACGGCCCCGTTCTCTTTAAAGACGCGCAATATAACGCCTGTGCACATGTTGCCTTTAGTGGAAGAAAAGAGGGGGCGAAGGGCTATGGACGTCAGACCCTGTGTTATATGGTAATAGTAGACAGGTAAAGTATAAAGTGGCCATTTGCCTCACTGTGAACACCACTAAACTGCTCTCTGCATGTTAACCTATTGACCCAAGTGAAGCAGTGGACTACCTGGGGAGCAATGTACCTCAGTGGTGCCACCGGAAGTCCTTGAATTCAAACCCACAACCCACAGGGGTAGATCCCTAACCATCATATCACCAGCTGCCCTAGATGTGAGTGAGGCTCATTATTTTTAATCAATTTTCTCATTAAAATAGCTTTTTAATTAGACTTTAATTTCTTCCATGACCCTAGTGAGGTATAAGCAGTTACATATAAAAAGAAAACATGATATTTCATTGAACGCCACAGGAAATCCTTTCTACCTGTTGCCATGAGAGTTATAATTCCTGCCCATTCGGTTTTTAAGTAATTCTGATTTGTGCAATATACAACTTAACTATTTAATTTCTATGTTGATTTAATGTTATGGAATGTTATTCTCATCATTTCATCTGCTACTATTTTATTGCACCGACACTAAGCCACATTCATTAGCACTACTAAACTGCTGGTACAGTACTTTAAGCTAAATCTTTACATACTGCAATGTCAGTGTTGTTTGTTACATTATTGTTCTTGTGTTGCACTATTTATTGTCTTGCTTTTGTCTTATCTTTTATTCACTCTTATTGCACTTAGAATTTCCCTGAGGATAAATAAAGAAAAAAAAGTTCTTCCTTATCTTATCTTTGTTTAACATGCTTTTCTCCAGTATGTTTCATTCTGCAAATAATCAGTAACTGTTCAGAAGTGTCTACAGAGTACAGAAAATATAGCAAACAATCTAGTAGTATCTGTATGATATATATATATATATACGTGTGTGTGTGTGTGTGTGCGCACTGGTGTATAAAAATATATACATATAAATTCTTTTTTTTAAACAATGGCCTTATCCTATATCTTATTAAACTGATTACAATTAAATGTATCAGAGAGGACAGTAGAATAATTTATGAAAGTTACAGAATAATCTCTCGGCAGATCGGCTTCTTCTGGAACAGATGCAAACATTTTAATTTGATTTTCCAGTAATGAATTCTTGATAAAGTTGCTACAATACAATTCTTTATTAATCAAAACACATATCTGTACAATAACAGTAAAGACATTCTATGAGGCCAGCATTTTGTGGGTGTTGGCTCAATATTGTACCTTGTTCCACATGATTGGTGAAAACGAGGACCATTTCCAATTCACATCATGATCCCAGAGGCAACTGTGTGCTACCATGATGTTCAGAATGGGCCATTACAAAACAAGAACTATGGAATGCAGAGCTGAATCCCTGCTGGCTTTTACAGGGATGGAAATGCTTCTGAAATTGCGTTTAAGCACGTTTCTGATGTGAGTGTTTTTCTGCATGAATGTGGCAGCAGGAAATAACATGCACTTTTGGTAAGTGTAATTCATTTCTTTGCATTACTCTCTCCTCTACAGTTCTTTCAGGCAGTTAAGCTCCACTTTCTTTAAACTGTAGTTAAGGTAAAGTTTGGTACTTTAAGTGCTTCAGATCAGAATGTGCAGTAAACTGTTCAGAGCACACACAGAGGGTGGTCACTTTATTGCAAGACAGTAATAGTTTTACATTTGTTTGTATTTTTATTGCTATATTATTTTTTATTTCCAGTAATAAGTCAGTAATACATTTGTAATAAACATTTTTCACTTATCATGGCACCCAAAGGAATTAGGACTCATCATGGTTAGCAGGATCATTTGCATATTGTAGCATTTTGCGTGATCAGTATTGGTGTTGTAGTAACATTCATTCATTTTCTGTAACCACTTAATTCTTGCTAGGGTCGTGGGTACCCGGAGTCTATCCCAGGGTCTACGGGCGCAAGGCAGGGTCTCATTCTGGGTGGGGCAACTGCCCACCACAGGGTGTAAACACACACACACACACACACTGCAGGGCCCACAGTAACATTTGTAAACAATACACTACCAGTCAAAAGTTTGGACACACCTTCTCATTGTCATATCTGCAAGGGAAGGACACAGCACGCAACAGGGATCCAGATAGGCAGTCTTTATTTACAAACTAAACATAACAGTTCAACTCAAAATAGAAAGTAAGCCATACGGCTTCACTTCGAGGAGTGGTAGTGGTACTCCTTGAAACGTCCTCAGCACATGCTCAAGTCCTTAGGATAGTCCCAATCCACTCCGTGCAGACTGGGAGCTTACATAGCTCACTGGCATTTGTGCAGTCCTTCCCAGCCACCGACCTTTCACACAGCTTCCCCGCTCCTTCTGTATAACACAGAGAGAGAGATGGCGAGAGTAAAAGAGCGCAAAAGGAACAACCTCAGAGATCCTTGTCCTTCGTCTCTCTCATGCCACTGCTCTTCATCCGTCCAGTGAGAAGCTTGCTTTTCGTCCTAGTGGCTGTCCTCAAACAGAAGAGTGTCCTGTACACTGTCTGCACACACTTTCTCTCGGCTTTCCCAAGCACCAGTGTAAACCCCAGGGCAATACGTTTCCAAAGTCAACCGACTATATACATAGATACGTTTTCTAAACACAGAACTCCCCAAGATGTTGGCTGTCAGACATGAGATTTCGGTGACCATGCACTGTGACTGTGGAGCGACCAGGCTTTAACCAGTCTCTCCACCAATCACAGTGCGCACCCACACACACAGCTCCTAATGAGCCCAGTTGAGGAGACTCAGGCATTCTTGCTGCTCCTGCCTGAGCTCTCAGCCTGGAGCACTCTAATCTGGAACACCTGTGTGTAATCACCAGGTCACTCCTCACGTCGTTCCCCCACAGTCCTGGGCCGGGCTGAAGGGAAGCCAGGGACGCAGGTGAAAACCCCTGGACGCTGTCCTGGTCCAGTGGTCCGGGGGCCTCACTGAGGAACCTCTCAGTGTCCTTGGAGGCTGTGCCACCACCAGGGAGGCCTTCGGCTGGCAAGTTGCTCTTTGGCCGAATGTTCAGGCTTTGTGTCCCCAGCCCTCTCGAGCACCCTGCCATGAGATTCCCCGCAGGCTCTCCGCTGCAGTCGGCCCGAGACCCTCACTGCGGGCCTCATCTTGGCTCTCCCCGAGCCCCATTCCGCAGTCCGGTCTGAGACCCTCTCCGCAGACCTCGTCCTGGCTCTCCTTGAGCCCTGCTCCGCAGTCCGGCCTGAGACCCTCTCCGCGGGCCTCGTCCTGGCCCTCATCGAGCCCTGTGCCACAGTCCGGCATGAGACCCTCTCCGCGGGCCTCCTCCAGGCTCTCTACAAGCCCAGTCGAGCCTGTATGCTCCAGTCCGCTGCTAGTGGGTCTCTCCCTAGTTCTAGCCACTCTAGTGGACCCCCCAACCCCGAAACCCCTCCCCCACTCTCCCAGACCCCAGTACGCCCCTCCAAAAAATGTATAGGAGGGTTTCCCCCCTCCGGAGGTGATGGTCCCCTATTAACAGCCTCCCCTGGCCTATTTGCCAAGCTAATAGCTGCGGCTAAACCCCGCAGAAACCCAACTAACCAGGCTAGCCCTGGTGCCACGTCCCTCGTAGGGGCTCCCGCACTAGCGGGAGACTCACGTGACCCTGGTAGGGGAATGAGCGGCTCTGCTAACTTGCCCTGGCCATCATCTAAAGGGCCTAAGAGGTCCTGCTGTCCCCTACCACCTACTGTCTCCCGTACTATGCTGTGCTACCAGGTACTAGCCTGCTTGCTGGGGGGGTTAGCCGCGGTGCTGGGTGGCTGCTCCGGGAAGGGCAGCTGGTGTTGTTTGGGTCTGGAAGGAGGGTGACGAAGTCGGGGTGCAGGCACGGGACGCAGTCTGCACCCTTGTTCTGTATTGGCTCCTCTGTCTTTCTCCTCGTCGGTTGCACTCTCTGACTGCTCTGCGCCGGTCGCTCTCTCTGGCTGCTCCGCATCGGTCACGCTCTCTGGTTGCTCCACGCTGGCCGCGCGCTCTGGCTTTGGGAGCTCCTGTTTCTCGTGGGGGCCTGCCTTTTCCCCATGAGAGCTCCCCCTTTCAGCCCCCTGGAAGTGAGGCTTGCTGAACCCACCGAGGACGAGCCTCTGGAGGTGAGTCGGGGACGAGCCGGAGCGGTGAAGCGTCAGAGGAAGCCTCAGGCTTGTCGCCTCGTAGCCCCTTGTGCCTCTCTGGTAGGGATCAGTGCCTCTTTGGTGTGGATCGGTCCATCTGTCACGGAAGACGGGGGGAACAGCGTCCCTGCTCACCCCTCACATCATTCCCCCACAGACCTGGGCCGGGCTGGCTGCCCTCCAGCCTGGCCACTGGCTGAGCCGTGAAAATCTGGTTCTTTCCATAATGTGCAGTAGAACCGTAGTGGAATAGGATCACTAACAACCAACCCGAACAACCCGAACAACACATTAAGAAGGCAAGAAATTCCACTAATGAACTCTTGATGAAGAACTCCTGTTAATTAAATACCATTCCAGGTCGATTCCTCAAGAATCTAATTGAAAAAATGTCAAGCGTGTGCAAAGCTGTCATCAGCGCAATAGGTAATGTTTTCAATATTAATCTACAATGTAGCAAATAATAAAAACAAAGGCAATCGTTGAATGAGAAGGTGTATCTAAACTTTTGACTGGTAGTGTATACTGTGCAGCCTCAATACGTATGTAAACACATTGCATATACAGTTTCATGGTGAATGAGCAAGGCTAAACTGCTGCAAGCTGAATAAGCATAAATATCTAAATTGGTGTTCCCAACATTACAAAAACAGCTATTCAAGCAGAGTGATTTACATATATGGGCTTATGATTTGGGGAGGACATTTTGAAATTTAAAAAACACTGGAGATTCATTGAAATAATCAGACATGTGTAGATTTCACTTTGATTCTTTATGGAGATATTTGATAATGCATTTATTGTGCTTAAGGTTGGTGTATCTCCAGTTTTTATTCAATTTATTCTATGAATATTACTGTATCAGCAGGTTTGTGCATGAAAAAATTATCTGTGCTTTCTTATTCAAACTAGAATATCCATCACTAGTACTGCATTTGGATTATCATGTAGTTCCTGGCTACTCTGCAGGAGTATTTATCAGGAACAATATACTGATTCTGTAGTAACAAAGCTCTGTCACAGTTTGTTCTCCACTGTTAATATAAAGGTGCAAAACAGACTTCTTTGCTTCTGTGAAGGGATGCCATGATTTTGTAACATTTTTGATATACAATATAATTAATTTCCACATATAAAGGTTCTCTAAGCAAAGCCAACAAACATTTTAGAACCTCGACTTTTAGTGTAAAACATACTAAATCACACTAAAATGCACTGATCTTACCTAGGAATTATCTGTTATTTGCCACACACCTGGTTAAGAGATGACACCAGGATGAAGGCGAGCCTGTGCATGCCGCAAGGCGCTCTGAACAGTGCTATGCTGGGAAACCTTGGATCCTGGCATTCATGTGGATATTCCTTTGACAAAGACCACCTACCTAAACACGAACACTCCTTTATGACCAATGGTGCTGCCTACAGAGAGAGGTCTCTTTCAGCAGGATGATCACTTAAATCATCCATAAAGAATCTGATTAAAATAATTTTTTGGGTGTGTGAAGGCCTAGAGCATAGAGGAGTGTTCACACACCTATCCACACCTATCCACAAGATAAAGATGTGAAGGCTTTTTGGCGATTGATGGATGGATGGATGGATGGATGGATGGATGGATAGATAGATGTGCAGTGACATCTGTGTATTGAGCGATAGGTACCAGTTAAATAAGGTAGCTGCAGTAAAGAAGGTAGATAGACAGTAATAAGAAATTTTGAACTGACATAAATAGTGAATTAATCGAAGTACGTTTCTAAGGACAGTCATACTACAAAAATCAATTGTAGCTGATCGATGGTTTAGGTACATGCGGGAGTCCTGCAGGCTTTACTTACTGAGTCAGAATGACTCAACCTTTGTAATAATGAGTGTGATTTATTGATCAGCCATGCCTGTAATGTTGCTGAACACTGATACTCAGGGAAATGAAAGTTATTCATGAGTTACTTTAAAAGCACTTAAGATAAATCCACTGAAGATAAACAGCCTTTCTCACAGTCTGGGGCTGGAGTCTGAATGAATTTCAGGGCCACCTGTCACGGCTGGGTTAGGTATAGCCGTGCCCTGTTCTGGTTTTTTCTGTTTTGTTTTCTGTTCTTGGATTTCTGCCCTTGTTTCTGTTCTCCCCTGAGTTTATCTGGTTCAGTTCTGTTTGCCCTAGTTCCAGCATATGCTGAGGTACCCTGAGTTCTAGTTATGGTTTGTGTTTAGTTATTCCTTGGAGTCTGTTTCCCCATGTTCTGCTGTGTGGTTGTTCTTATGTTCCCTAGTCAACCTGTGCTGGTCATCCCCTGTGTGTCATACATTGTGATGGTGAGAAAACCCCAATACTGATGCGAGAAACCCTTATGCTGATGTATCATGCTTTGTGAGAAACCCTTATGCTGATGTACCATGCTTTGTGAGAAACCTCAAGCCAGGTCTGATGCTCTGTGTGTCCTGCCTTGTCAGTGTCTGTCTGTTAGGT
>JBBPDC010173131.1:0-16816 GCA_037974485.1 Hemigrammopetersius urotaenia | reverse complement strand
TTATTATTTTTCATTTCAATTCATAGTCTTGTTTCTATTTGTAAAGTGCATATCTGCGCTCAGTGATATCTTGTATGGTGGCTAACCCCACCAAATTAGCTGGCTAAGTGCACGCAACATGCTTTGTGAACCCTATTAGTCCTTTAGCTAATATCGGTGCTATTGTGGCTCAGTTTTTGAGGGAGGTGTGTTGCTCACTCTGACGAGTCTACAAAGCATGTATCATATCAAACAAATAAGATGGCCATGGAGAATTTACCATATCAGTTTACTCATTTCGTCCAGCTCTTCATTTAAAAGCAATCTCTTCAACAACCAGCTAACTAAATGCTTGGAAACATCTTTTTTTGGCTTGTGTTGCCACATTGTTGCTCCAGTAAAGTCTCAAGACTGTTTCAAGAATTAGAATGTTAATGCTTCTTACAAAGCACGTTTTTCTTCTTTGTTTTAGATCATTGCTGAGACAAATAGTTGGGATGATATTGAATGTGTACAGCTAGCAGTTGTTGATGATATAAGGAATACACTTTCATTTTTCAGAAAAAAAAAAAAAAAAAGGAATACACTTTCATGCAAATACTCACCTCCAGTGTTGTGGGGCCACTACATCCACAGTCCCACAGCTCAATTAAAAAAACCCAACACAGGGAACCAAAGGGTGCTTTCTTAGCCAACATGTCCCATACCATCTACCAACCATTTATATATGTGTAAATTATATCTCCAGTGGTAGCACTGGCTTTTTTAAATAATGAAGGTCTTGTAATAATGAACTTTTTAACCTTTTTGTGACAAAACTACTGTCACACATTATTATAGTATGCAGTAATTGTGGGAATTTGGTTGCCATGATCAGATTATTGTTTATTTATTGGAGTGATTTTTAAACTTACCTATTTGAAGTGACTTGGGCAGTTACAAAATCTGAACATCTGACATCTGGAAACCTTTGAAATGATTCTTACAGAGATTAACCTTCTAAAGGTCAGGAAACACACCAACAACTCATTCTAAATCATTCTTACAATGTGTTTCTATGTATTTACAGTGTACAAAAATCACATACCCTCCACCACGAAATCAGTATTTTGCAGTTCCTGGGATTGCCCAATACAAAAAGAAAGAAAAAGGAAAAAAGAAAAAGTTTGACCAAGCATTGTCAAACCTCTCGGATGGCTTTAAGTCTGTTACTGGCTGTAGTATGACTTTTAATTTTAATCTGCGCTCAGTGATATCTTGTATGAAATGTTTGGATATATAATTTAAAAAATAGCAGAATAATGACTATATATTTAGGGTGGCTTGGGATCATTTTGTGGGGGCTTCAGGCCCCGCAACATAGACCTAACGGCGCCCATGCTGTGAAACCTGTTCACAAAGACTTACTTTTAGGGTAAGCACACATATTCTGAATGGCTTCGGCAGAATTCAAATGAGCCATTTTAATCTAGATTAATCTAGATTAATTCCAAGATTACAGTCAGATTAATCTAGATTAAAATTAATCTATGCCCACCACTAGAATGCTGTTACTGTAAGATCAGAAGTACAGTTGTTCATACCTGGGGAGAGAGTGACTTGTTAACCATTTCCTAGATTTGGTAACCACACAGAGAGTACTACAAGGCTGTGAATGCAGTTTAAAAACAATTGTGCAAAAGCATAGTAATGAGTACAGTAAACCACCAGTTTTACAAAGATTAGGATTTTTTTTTAGAACCGAACTGTTTTGCACAGAAATCCTCACAATAACGCAAATACTGGAAACATTTTTGCTTTTTGTGGCAATAAATATATTGTTTCTGGATGTTTTCATACAAAGGGACTCAGGGCAGGCTGTGGCCAACCTGGAGCCACTTTTTTCAAATTCCACACCAGGGTTGAGTCCCTGGTGTGTATTTAGTTTTTTCCCAAAACACAACACCCATTTTTTTTATCAGTAGTAATGGGTTTTTGGAAGCCACTTCTTGCTCCTAAGCTGCCATTAGCTGTTAGCTGCCGTTAGTGTCAAACTGATAACATATAAGCTGTTAGCTGAAAGAGTATAGCATTGTATGTAAGATGGTATGATAGTGTTTGTGAAAGAGTATAGTACTGTATGAGTGAGACCAAGTATGGATAATGTCCTGCAGGGTCTCTCATACTGTTGGCCTGATAACTCACACTCAGGACCAAAACAGAGTGGACTATGTCTCTCATAACAGCTTAATGATGCATAACTTTTATTTGTCAAGTGATTGTAGAATTTCATCTTAAAACCTAATGGCAAACAGTAACATTGTGCATGCAACAGCTGTAGGATTACAGCATGTGGCAATTAACTAGGAGAATGTTTGTCACTTTTCAGGAAGTCATGGTTGGGAGGTAATTTGCAGAAAGCTCTTGGCTAAACATTTCAGATTCTCAGAAACTGTGTTTAAAACATTTTGTGCTTTAAATTCACATGTCATTACCAGTATCTACTTGCATAAAAATGCTCCATAAAAAGGTTCTTTGGCCATTTGTGTGATCCTTTAAATGTAAAAATATAATGTTTTAATCTCACAGAACAGTAGTACTGTTTAAAGGTTAGAGACACATGGGAACTTTACATTCATTTGCTCAAGAAACACAACTTCTATTTCATTAAAATGAAATAAAACAAAAATTGGCATTCATTACCTCAGTAATGGCATTCATTATATCGTTAGGATCAATCACAAATGTGTTAATAATGTAAAAAAATGCCACAGCTAAGAGCATCTGGAATCAACACTGGGTTTTTTGAACCACAATATTTAAAATATTTTGTTAAAACCAGAAATTTCTTGTTTTATTCTTGCTACTACATTGAATTTATTCTTATTGTATTTGTTTTTTAGAGACAAAATCACACTGGTTGCCCAGATAAATGGTGAGATCCATCAAAGGAGATATCCCCAGATTTAGAACAATTGTGCACCAACAATGGAAGCAGCAGTTTATTTTCACCAAAACTACACCAAAACTAGGAGATGGGGAGGAAACATCATTGACCACAGAGCTGTTGTGGATGTTCCTGGCCTAAATAGGAGAAAAATTACAATGTGTGCTGCCATCACAAATAATGGAGCTCTCCAGCACTATGCCAGTGTTGTTCAATATAACCCAAATGAAGGTGTATGTGCCCAGCTTGTAGCGTGATGGATGGGCTTGGACGTGAGGGACATGAGAGAGCTGGGTAATCACATAGTTGATCTGTGAATGCTCCAGAGAGGCATTAGGATTTCCACCAAGGAAACCACGTTCACTACGTACACAGACAAGGTAAGAGAGATTGCTCAGGAGAGCTAGAGTACTCACGGTAACTTGGAGTTGAGTTGATTCGACACCTGGGCATGAAGCAGAGTAATCCAATGTCTGTGTGCAGAGAAAACTGAGTTTCCTGTTTAAATACCTTACCGTGAGTCGTTTCCTAGACCTTATGACATCACGTGATCTGGTGTGCATGACAGTACCCACCCGCTACGACCGGCACCAGACAGACCTGGGAGAGAAGATACCCGAAGACGGTAGTCCCGGATGAGAGTAGGATCCATGATGAAGCGCCTGGGGACCAAGGACCATTCTTCCTGCCCATAGTCTTCCCAGTAAACGAGGTACTTGGTGCCATGACCGCGTTACGAATCCAGGATATGCCGGACAGTGTACGCGGGACCACCGTTGATGATCCAAGGCAGAAGGGGAGCTGGAGCCTGGGGAGACAGAGGAGAGAAAAAAAAGGTTTGAACTGTGAAGCATGAAACACTGGATGTACCTTGAGAGAGGCAGGCAGCTGGAGCCAGAAGGTGACAGGGTTGATCCGGTGGGTGATCCTGTACGGGCCAATGAACCGTGAGGTGAGCTTTCCGGACTTGGTGTGCAGGTTGAGGTTCTTGGTAGAGAGGTAAACCCTGTCACCAACATGGAACAAATGTCTCAGAGGGTGTTGATGACTTCACTGCCTGGTGTAGCAGGTGTTGGAACAGCGGATGGAATCCCTGGCCTGGGACCACAGTCGTCGACACCTGTGGACCAACTGTTGGGCAGATGGTACATCAACCTCCGGCTCCTGGTGTTCAAACACCGGAGGCTGGAAACCATAGCACACCTTGAATAGGCTAAGGCCGGTGGCAGAGGAGGTAAGGAGGTTGTGGGACAGTTTGGTCCACACAAGATATGATGCCCAGGAGTGTTGATGATCTGCCACGAAACATTGAAGGAAGCACTCCAGTTGTTGGTTGGCCCACTCCGTCTGACCATTCGTCTGGGGATGGTACCCAGACAAGAAACTGGTGGTGGCATCAATCAGACGGCAGAAGGCCTTCTAGAACATTGCCGTCAACTGGGGTCCTCTGTCTGAGACGATGTCCTTGGGGAACCCATGCAGGCAGACTATGTGCTCGATGACAAGTTCTGCGGTCAGGGCCACCAGGTGTACAGCCTTGGAGAAACAATCCACGAAAGTGAGGATAGTATTCTTGCAATTCGATTCTGGGAGGCTGGCCACAAAATCCAGACCAATATGTGGCCATGGGCGATGCGGGACAGGTAAGGGCTGGAGTTCAGTGGACGCGGTGGAGTTAAGAGTCTTGGCACATGCACAGGTAGCACAGGCCTTCATGTACTCCAGTGCATCTTTACGGATGATGGGCCACCAGAAGGCACGTTGAAGGAGAGAGAGGGTACGGATAGTGCCAGGATGGATAGCCATGGCTGAAGAATGGGCCCATATGAGAGTATCTTGACGCACCATGCGTGGCATGTACAGCTTTCCCAGGTGGAGTGTCATCAGGAGGGGCATCCAATGTCTGTTCCTGGTGGACCCTGTCTTCTAACCTCCACCGGAGAGGAGCCATGATGAGATGAGATGGTAGAACAGGCATGGGTTCTGTCTGGGGACTCTCAGCCTGATGTTGATGTTAGAGTGCATCAGCCTTGAAGTTTCTGGGCCCCGGATGGTAGGTGATGTTAAAGTGAAATTGTTCAAAGAACTGAGCAACTTAACTGAAGCCCAGGATTAATTGCCAATAGAAGTTGGCGGACCCCAGAAAATGTTGCAGCTGTTAAAATGTTAAGCAACGTGGGTAGGGGCAATGAGCGCACAGCCTCCAGCTTCTGAGGATCCATGGCCACACCCTGGGAGAAGATGACAAAACAAAGGAATGTGGTGGTGTGCTGGTGGAACGCACATTTCTCCAACTTACAGAACAGTTAGTGGGCCAGCAACCTCCTTAACACTGCCCCGACATGTTGGGTATGCTCCTCGATGGTTTTAGAGTAGATCATTATGTCGTCTAGGTAGGCGAAAAACCAGCGACCCAACATGTCATGGAGAACGTTGTTTATGAATTGCTGGAAGGCTGAAGGGCTATTGCATAATCCTAATGGCATTACCAGGGTCTCGTAGTGGCCATGGGGGTTATGAAGGCCATCTTTCACTCATCTCCCATTTTTGGTGTAATACTGGGATTAGGTGAAGGAGAAGTTGAAGTGATGGAACCGGATGCCACTGGGACAGGGGCTCGTTCAGCCGATGGACTGAAGTGACAACAGATCTTGTTTCTGGACAGGGAGAGTGTGTGGTGCCCTGGTTCAAAATTGGTTTGTGGTCTATCCACTGTTAACTGTCCTTTACTTTCTCAGTGCTCTCCGTTCCTTAACCCAATAGAAGAGTTAATCTCAGCCCCATGTCAGTCAAAGCTTTCTTTAGGCAATGGAGGAGGCATGTGAGGACATTCATGTCAGTGCTGTCCAGGGCTGGATTACACATGCTCAGCACTTTTATCCTCGCTGTGTAGTAAGACGAAGATTTTTTTTTGTGATGTAGATGATCTAATAACTTCTCTTGTACATACGCACATTTATTTACATTTTGCTTTTTGAATGTGTGATTTTGTGAATTAGGTGTAATAATTTGGAGCCCTGTTGTCAAAATTGTGCTTAAGCAATTGTAATTAAGGAAAGATCATTTCAGTCATTACAATGGTTCTCTCAGTTATCATGGTTTAGCATGCAATCTTGGCCTTTACTAAAATACCTTTGAAAATACCTTTTTAGGGGAATGAGCATGTTTGATGCATTAATTCAAGTTTTGTTTTGCATTTTTGACATTTAATAGGGATTTTCGTGCTATAGGAAAGTCACCCTTGACCTTTAAAGATCAAGATTCTTTATTTGTCACATGCAGTCATACAAGTACAACTCATAGTGAAATGTATCCTGAACCGCTCCTTTCTGACTGTGCAAACATTAAAACAATAAGTAAATTATTAATTAAAATCTGGACATTTTCTGAAACCCAAATAAAATAAAGAAATGAGTATAAGTATAGATGTAAGTAAAATTTTAATTTTTAAAAAAATTTATAAATCTAAAGTAAGTAACTTAAATGAGGAGCACCACCAGTTAAGTGAAATATGTAGAATGATTTTTTTGTATGTATTTATATAAATAAATGTAGCAGCAATATGTACATTGTGCTGCTATTATTTGACCTTGCAGTGGTACCATGATTAGATGCTAAATAATAATGTACAGCTTGAATGCACTACACTATTGAGAGCTTGTGCAGCATTGTATAACAGCGTTAAAAAATAAACACATTAAGATACAGAGCTTGCGCATTGCCCTCCTCACGCTTAAGAAAATGAGCCCAGTATGGCACATCCATCATATTAGAGCTGTTAGAGGTGGGACTAGGACCTCAGCTCTATAGGAAACAATCCAAGGTTATGAATACCATTATTGCATCTTTTGCATAATCACTGGCTTCAGAAAATGGCCGTGTAAGCATGTTAGTTTACAACTACTGAAATGTGATACCTGTGAATAATTAATGGATTAAAAACACCTCAGGTGCAGAATAAATCTCCTTTACTTTTTCTCTTTTCTCAAATCCTGATGAACATACTTACATTAATCTCTGTACTTTAAATTCAAAATGACATAGTATGGTTATGTACTCTTGTAAAGATACACTTGGTGCCTTTAAGAGAAATCATGGTGATGTAGTTTATTTTTATTTAATGGTATGTTCATGTCTGTAGTTTTAAAACTAAACTGCAGGTAATGCAGTAATACTGAAAAACAAGATATTTAAATATGATATCTAGGTACACACAGTTAAGTAGCTGTACTATTATTTGGGAAGTGGCTGTGGAATCAGCCAATCATATTTCTATTTACCACACCACTCTAGGCAATATACAAGTTAAAAACACAAATATGAGCCATAGACAAATATGAGCCACAGACTGAAACCAGATTTCAGTCAGTCAGATTTCTCAAATTCTGATGCTCTCTGGCAGGTCTCTTTGCTGAAAGAGTCACTGTTTAACTGTAACATACAATGTGACACACATACTAATGTTTGTTTCAAGCTTCACAAAACAGAAAATAATAAAACATGTTCACAAGCACCAAATGTCTGTGTATGACCAAAAGACCCGCAAGTTGTTTTTGTGTTGCTTTTCTGAAGGTTTGAACCTAAATCTTATGGTCACAATTTGCCTACAGTAGATATTCATATCAGATCATGCCATAATTATCTATTATGAATGCTGAAATGCTTATTGAGAATACTGTAAAATGGTTTTAGAATTATTTTTTAGGAAAAAAGAAAATGGAACCACAAAGCTTACACAAGCACACACATACACACACAAATATACTTACACTCAACTGTCACAGCAGACCAGTGATCAACTGCAGTAAGACCCTATTATCACTTCTTCCTCTTCTGAGTGCACTTCAACTTATGACTACCCCACATGCACAGAAATGCCCTTTGAACCATCATAGTTTACCAGCTTTCAAACTCCGAGACTCGAGACGTTTTAACTCAAGCATGAAAGTAGAAATGATTCCTACTGTATTTAAGTGTGTGTGATTTATAAGTACAAATCATCACATTACTATAAATGCAAGTTAGTGGCTAATCAATTGTCAAATGTGTTTCTATGTACAAAACTGTACATCTGTACAAAAAATGATGGATGTATTAAATTTACTGAACTAAAATATTGTTCCTACGCATAACTATCCCATTCCATCTGTTATTGCTAAAAGATAACAGTTCACACAGTGCATGTTTTGTGGATATTATGTAAACACTTGAATCATGCAATTTCAATGTATCACTTTTTTGCTCCATGCATGTGTGTGTGTGTGATGCTTCCGACTACAAGGCTGGTTCTAATAAGGCAGTTCAGCAAGTTTGATCAGGTGCTCACTGTGCAACTACACCACATAGCCACTGACAAATGGCTCTGTTCTCCTCATTTAAACTAAGCGAACAGGGCTCAGAGAGGTAGCTGCAATTTCATAGAAATGAGTCCCCAGGGCCTTAACGTGACTTCCCTTTGCCTCAGTTAGCAGGCCACATAAAAAGCGCAGTAATTTCCTGGGAAACAATTGTTCCAAGTCAGGAGACAGAGGGGACAAAAAGAAAGAAAGAACAGAGAAAGAGAGAGAGAGAAAGAGACAGAGAAAGATAGAGAGAGAATGTTTGTGTGTATGTATGTGTGTGTGTGTGTGTGTGTGTGTGTGTGTGTGTAAGGGGTGAGAGGGGAGTGTCTCTTGGCAAACCCGAATTGGTAAACATACAAAAAGGACTCCATAAACTTCTGCCTTGCTTCCCTCAGATGAAAGGGGGCTTATGCAAATTGTTTCTTACCGCAGTCCTTCAAGATAGCTGGGTTTTGGCTTTCTTCCTGTAGGGATTTGCTGCCGGCTTGTTGCACTGCTTTCTCTTTTCCACGTGCAACAAAAGACTTCTCAACCACAGATACAGTAGGTACACACTCTCCGAGGTGTTTGCAAAACACTGACGTTGATGACAAGCACACAGGCTAATACACTCTAACACATTCTGGGTTATAGATAATAACAGCACCCACATACATCCTTTTTTTCAGAAGAAGATGCTTTGTTTTTTGGTCCATCAAAAACCCTGCAGTGGTTCTTTAGCTAGCTGCTTCTAATTGAGAGTGAAGAAGCTTTTTAAAAGAAGCTTTAAATAATATGTCTCTCCACCTATTAATGAGTTTTCTTCGAAGCCGTGAGGCATTTGCACAAACAAATTGAATTCCCACACCCTTTGCCTAAGCAACACACCCATCAAACCCAGGAACAAAAGAGACAACAGAATGAGTTATGTTTTCTCTCCCCCCGCCCCCCCTCTCTCTGTCTCTACTTATTTCTCCAGCCGTATGTCTGGGCCCCCATGATTAACAGAAGCAGTGGAAAGGTCACAAAAGACGAGCCAATCTTTTATTATTTTTGGCCTTCATTGGATTTCTTTCAGAGCTTTCATTCCTCCCTCTACCCTAATCATACACTTGGCTCTAATGTTGGGGATTAGCCTTGGCCTATTTCTTTCTCCCATGCAGAAGTCTTTAGACCCCCAGAGTCTCTCCCACTTTTTCCCTCATCTCACCCAGCCTTTGCCCACACCGTCATGTAATCTTCACCAGATTGCTCAACAAGGGTGTGTGTGTGTGAGATTGGGAAAATTAGGGTGGTGCAGAAACATGTGTAAAGCACAGTAGAAGAGCTAATGTGACATATTTATTTGTGACCATTTTCAGGGCAAATATTGCATATCCTGTCTTTGTAGGAAAGGCTGAGAAAAACAGGGTAACATACAAACTAAATGTTTTATTACATGGTTTATTTTCTAAAATGGCAAGAGCAAAAACTTTTTACTTTTGGTCACCTGGGTGAAAAAAAGAAAATCTATTGATATTTAATGATTTCTGCATAATGTCATGAGATGTAAACCTTTTATGTAAGAATGTTGAAACATTGATGGAAAACCTCAATGATGTTGTGTTTAGAGAATGATGTCCATTTGTCACAAACACAATATTAGTATACTGTACATCAGTAAGTTTTCCTAATATGTGCATATGTCCTCCCACTTGCAACACACAGACCAAGAAAACTGAGTGTTTGACTATTATCTGATATATCCTAAAGACTGACATATTCCAGACAGGTAAACATCAGAGGTACATTTATGTGAGTTTTGTAGTGTTTTTCATGCTGATTTAAAATCTGTGTTTAGTTTTTCCCTAGCAAGTACAGTTTTTGTGATGGAGCTAGTTATATATTGCATGATAGCTGGTATAATTAGCATACAATAATCATATGCTAAGCCTTTTTGAAGAAACAGTGGTAGCTGAATGACACTGATGATTATATCTATATCACGGTGTGTCTTTCTGATTTCACACTAAAAACTTGATTGATTAATAAAATACACATGCAAGTCTATTGCAAACTTAATATTTTAAAAAATGGATCTGAAAAAAAACTGAAAGCAGATCTGAAATCAGCATGAAAAACTGGTTTAGAAAAGTGTGTTGTGGTTTGTGATGATAACAGGCATTATTTGTCTCACCTGTGAGTGTAGAGGGTGTTGTTATTAAGTAGTGTGTATGGTAAATATGGTACAAACTTTGACACTGTGCTATGACCATGCAGTTATGTGATTGTGCCAACCAAACAAGTAGTTAGCTTGCACAGCCAAATGAACAGCATACGAATTGCTCACATCCAGCTCTTTCAGTCAATAGTACAGCTCTTTCAGTCAATAGAGGTTGGACATGAATTATTTATCTGTAGGTACAGCGCAATACTGAATTGTTGAGAAAACCCAACCATCATGATCACCCCATTTAAAGCAGCCTCTGTTTTTTCAGAATATAAAGGTCTGAACTTTTGAAGTCATCCTCAGAATCTAGGAGTGTAGCCCTAGAGAAGAGATGCATACACATTAGTTTTGGGCAATATTCTGAGTTGTAATCTTCTGAATTATTTTCAGTTCAGCAGTTCAGTCACAGCTCAGCTCTGGAGTTTTGGAGTAGCCTCCAGGTGGAAGTTGCTTGGCAAGTATTTGTTTAAGTCATCAAACTACGCAAGCAACTGCTGCATTGTCACATAGTAGTGAGAAAATTGAGCTCCTTTTCAACATGGATGTTCATTAATGTTGTCACATAGTGCTGCAGGGAAAGTTCAAACTATTATAGTTTTTGTCTCAGTTAAGTTCCACAAATGGTAGAATCTTCAGCTTCAGGGAATTTCCCCAGCACTATGAAGTAACTCATCTTTGAACAATTTTTGATGATATATTTGGAGAATGTTTGAGATGGAAAGGAAAAGCAGGGGAAAAAAGCAGGATGTGAAAAAGGGCCAGGTCAGTCTGCTGTGAGACACTCTCTCTCTGATGAGGAGTCCCAGAAGTGCCCAGATCATCGGCCCAAATACCTTACAGTGGGGAAATACAAGGCCTTTATTCACCTCAACATAACTCCTCGTGGGACAAAAATACTGTCAAAGACACAAAGTAAACTCTGTAACATGCACTAAATTCAACAAAAAGTATGTCATAACCTAGATGTGTCAAAGTGTACCATGCACAAGCCTCTGTCGTTAGTGTGAGTGCAGTTATCCCTTGGGCTACAGTGTTAAGAAAAGTCTGGGATGCCTAAGGATGTTAGTGGACTGTAAGTGAAGTCAAAATGTGGGAAAGTGAGGGAAATCCATGCAATTAAAAGAGCAGAAAAGTGCCAGGAATATATGTCTCCAGCCCCTACAATGCTATAAAAGGGTTAAAAATTGCTAGAGGAAAGACTCAGAATCTTTGAATGGATGGTTTATTAAAGAATCATTTTTGTAACTAAGATGTGTTTTCTTTACAGTAGTAATGATAAGACCTTTGTCTCTTATGTTTGCAGCAGTAATATAGCCAGGGGTTCACATTTCTTTTTTGCTCTAGTACTCTAATGAGTACCTGCATGAATGAACTGGTACACTACAAAATTAAAAATTTTCTCTGTGTCTCAGCCGTGGTGGGGTTGGGGTGGAGTGGGGGGTGCGTACAGAGGTCTGTGTGTCGACATGGTTCGGGAGGGGGTATGTACCACTTATGTCTATGCAGGCTTGCGTACCACTTATGTCAACTCTGAATATAGCCATTTTTAAAATGACCAGTGAACTTGCTTGTGTCTTCTGGGTTTTTATAAGTAATTTTCATATTGGTAAAATAAGGCCATATCTGAAATGAAAAAAATATCTTTGGGTAATATTTTGTATTTCAGTGTCCCGCATGTACTTCTCTGCCATGGTGTTACTTAAAAGAATGCATGCTTCAGCCCAAAAGCTTATCTCTAAACTATGCTGAACAATCTGAGGCATCAAGCAGATTTATTAAAAAAATATTAAATTATTTAAATGAAGTAATAACCTTCTGCAAGAAGCCTTTTACAGGTATTAAACACTTTGGATGAGGCATGTTGTTAGCCCTAGGCATCTCAAGCTATATGAAAAATGTTTTATGACTAGCCCAGATCTCAAATTGACCCAGATCACTGTAATACGTAATGATCAGTAAACACAAACTTACACCCCATCACCAAAATTATTACCCATCTAGCTCCTCATCAACAATATTATTATGTCACCCTCCATCAAAAACAGTTTTATGCATCTACCACCATCACCATCCACTCCTCCACTCCCAAACCCGTGTTTTATAATCCTGATATCACCTCTGCTGTGGATGAATGGTTCCTATAACCACTGCAGTGAACAATTCTGACTCGTTATGTTCTCTAGAGCAGAGCATTTCACATCAAACTTCTCTGACTGACTTTGTTAAATCAAAATAAAATATCTTAAACTTGTAATTATGTGAGAGATTTCATGTAAATGTGCAAACTCGCCTTTTTTTTTTTTTACAAGAACCAGGTTAAAACACACAGTATTCTTTTAGGAGTACTAGTAAGAGTACTCAAGAGTATTTTAAGAGGGAATGTGTTGAGTGAATGAAGAATGTGTAGCTTGTAGCAAGATGGCTGAAAAGTGGCTTGATTAACTCTACAGCGGTGGAGGGAACTGTATACAGCTACTGGGCACAATTAGATTAGATTAGAAGCTGAGTGCTGGAGATGAGAACCTCTGTGATGCATGTGATTGGTGAATGGAGTCAGTCATTGAATGATTGGAGCCAATCAATGCCCTCGCAGATGTCCTGAGGGAAAGACATTAGTGAAACATTTACAGAACATCCAAATGGGTTCAAATTATGTGACAATTGTGTGGAAGCAGCCTCACAATGTAGCTAGTGGGGAACTCTTCACCTCTAAAGTGTTTTATCTAGTGTGACATCAACCAATTACTTATATTTAATACTACTTTAGGCTTATATGTTATGCATTTGTTATCTTCCTAATCGTCATAACCATTATCTCCTGGTGGGCTCTCAAACTAGACTATAAGCAGTTTTTTCTACAGCTGTAGAATACAAAACACATCACATAATTAAATATAGTGTCTCTGAGGTATTCTTGTTTGTTCAGACCAAGGATGATATGAAACTACGTGACGTCTTTGATTTGGAATGTTGGAACAGTTTTGCTTATTGTATGTGACAGCTTTGCAGCCTGAGGCCCTTTCACTCAACATCTCTTGTGTAAAGCCCATCAAAACATCAGATCAGACATTTGTCTGAATAGCCAAGCAATGAATAGCCAGAGCTCACTGTATGTGACCCCGTTCCAAGCCCTGAACCAGAGTGGAAGCCAAAATTAATTAGGTGAAAGGTGGATGGTCATTTAGCAGCTGTCCTGTAGTCTGGTTTCTCCCTTCTGAGACAGGTTTTCCACTAAAATCACTCCAAACAGTTGAGGTCATAACTGACAATGACAGTGGAGGGAATTATGAATACAGTAATCCCCCAGTTTTACATAGATCAGGACTCGCAGCTCCAGTCACACACGCGGATCCAGTCACACACATTTTTTTGCATCGTTTTAAATGGAAATCTCCACAACAACGTGGGACCTGCAAAAATTCTCCAAATTTTTTTTTGTGGCAAAATTTTTTTCCACGCATTCTACTTCTAAATTATCATCATTCATCATCATCTTTATTTATAAAGCACTTTAAAACAACCACAGCTGACACAAAGTGCTGTACATTGAAACAAATAATCAACATTCATAATAAAAATAAACAAATACATAAATAAATAAAAAGGCAAATGAGTTATTAAGTCTAAATAAAAAAGTCTCACTGAAGTCAAAAGCCAAGGACTAAAAATTGGTTTTAAGACGTGTTTTAAAAGTGGACTGTGAAGGGGCCTCTCTAACATGCAAGGGCGAGTTGTTCCACAGTTTAGGTGCCACGACAGAAAAAGCCCTGTCCCCTCTGTGCCTCCTCCTGGATCTCGGTACCTCCAGGAGCAGCTGGTCAGCTGACCTAAGAGACCGATAGGGTGTGTAGGGATGAAGAAGCTCAGAGAGGTTGGGCGGGGCAAGATTATGAAGGCATTTAAAAACAAACATAAGAATTTTAAAATGAACTCTACAAGATATAGGTAGCCAGTGCAGTGAGGCCAGCACACGGGTTATATGTTCTCTTTTACGAGTTCCTGTTAACAGTCTTGCAGCAGCATTTTGGACCCAGCATCTGCAGGGGTGTGTGGGGTCACACACAATACTGGTGATGCAGCATGTGGTGTGAATGTTTGTGACAAATTGATGATCTGAAATGGAACAATGCCCATACAATGCCATGATGCAGCGACAGCGAGTGTTCTATATAGTTCCTCCGCAGAATGTGGTGAGTATTAGTGTCTGCAGGAAGAACAGACGTTGCTGGGTCTTCTAGGTGACCGAGCTGATGTTGAGGGTCCATGACGATTCCCCTCAATGTGCACACCAAATAACTATATTACACTCAAAAGAAATATTGCACATGAGAGAAACTACCATGGTGTATTGGACGTGTGCGTTTGCTTGTCTGTGCACGTGTGGTCATAAAGGTCTTTGTTGTAGAGTCTGACATCCTCAGTGTCCGTGCCCTGGATGTTCAGTGGTTCCAGCGGAGGATGTTTTTGCTTGCGAAAGTCTACCACCAGCTCCTTGGTTTTTCCAGCGTTGATCTGGAGGTAGTTCTGCTGGCATCAGTCCACAAAACCCTGGGTCAGTTCTCTGTACTCCCTGTCGTCCCCATCAGTGATGAGGCTGACTATTTCAGAAACATCAGAGAACTTCTGCAGGAAGCAGTTGGTGGTGGTGTGAGAGAAGTCTGCAGTGTAGATGGTAAGGAGGAACGGTGCAACCAAAAGCTGCAGGCAACCCTGTCCAGCACACAGACACAGGGTTCTAACATACTGTGGTCGGTTTGTGAGGTAGTCCAGTATTCATGTGGTGAGGTGATGGTCCACATCTGTGTGCTCCAGCTTGTCCCTCAGTATTGTGGGTAGGATGTTGCTGAAAGCACAGGGGAAATCAACATGCAACAGTCTCCAGGTGAGAGAGGGAACGATGTAAGGTGGATGACAGCATCATCCACTCCAGTGCCAGGCCGGTAGGCAAACTGGCCAGGATTTTTATCGGGTGCGATGTCAGAGCCACTGGCCTGTAGCTGTTGAGGTCTTTGGGATGTGGAGTCATTAGCACTATTACCAAACAAGGTTTTCCAAGGTTGTGGTACTCTCCCCAATTTCAGCGTCACGATGAAGCTCCATTACCCCACACCTTTAATTCACAAGTACTTGACAACCATTGAGCTGATGCCATCTGGGCTCTCCTGGCTTTGATCCTCCTCAGTTCCTCCCTAACCTGGAAATGAAGAGTTCACTACTCTAATCATTAGTTATCTGATCATGATATCTTATCATTAAACTGTTACCTGTTGAGAAACTAAGCAGAGCTCCTTAGTCGCTAACTGTAAAGATGAATAAAGTAAAGTTCCTCCATAGTTTTGGATTAAATCATCAGAGTTAGAATGTTTTATCATTGAGTCCCTTAAATCATTTTTATTTTACAAGATTAACCACTTAATGAAAAACAACATCAGCATGTTTAAACCAAACAACATCTCATTATAACCCAAAAGAGCAGTCAGGAAACATCAGAGTGGACCAGCAGACCTGCAGCAACAGGCAAAGAAGACAGAATCCACAGAATCCAGGTTTGACTGTCACCGACATCTCCCTGAGGCCCCTGGATACCAGAAAACATTATATTCATGAAAGAAAATGATGTGAATGAACACATATAAATAATTTCTGTTAGAACACCACCTTATCCAATATAACTGTTTTTCATTTTCTTACAGAATGTGAAAATATCAGCTGTTTACATTTTGTTAAAGGAACACAAGAAAAATAGAGACATTAGAACAACTTTTATACAAAGTCTTGTTAATATTATATAAAAAGAAATAACTTGTTACAATAGATAAACTGTCACGATCGCCCGGGCTAATCCCCAGCGATCGTGAACTCCCCCTTTGAACGGACCAGGCGAAGAGACGAGAATCCATTCTGTGGCTTTTATTCAGAGTACTCACGAACATAAACAGGGCTCAGATGCCGTTTACAGGCACGAACTTGATGCAGCTTCAGACACAAAACTATAAGGCTAAACAGGGGAGTTCTGAGACGTTCAACATGAGGCGTTCATAAGACGAACGTAAGACGATGGACTGAGACAGAACAATACACACACAGGACGAAAGTACAGGGGGAAAATCAAAGGGTAAATACACACAGGTGGACTACATGCTAAACTAACAGAGGACAGCTGACGCAGACAGGCACATGACACTAACACAGACTCACATGACCAGACCCTCCCCATGACTAAAGCAAACCCAGAATAGTAACAAAATAAGAGCCCCCCAGAACAGAAAGAGCAACCACAGTAATAAGCATGAACAGAAAAACCCAGAACAAACAGAACCATGAAAACAAGAACAGAAAACCCAAGAACAGAAACACAGAAAACCAACAAAAAAGGCAGTG
>JBBPDC010173115.1:0-16817 GCA_037974485.1 Hemigrammopetersius urotaenia | reverse complement strand
GAGAGGGAGAGGGAGAGAGAGAGAGGGAGGGAGGGAGGGAGGGAGAGAGAGAGAGAGGGAGGGAGGGGGAGAGAGAGAGAGAGAGAGGGAGAGAGAGAGAGGGAGAGAGTGAGGGAGAGAGAGAGGGAGAGAGAGAGAGAGAAGGAGAGGGAGTGAGAGAGGGAGAGGGAGAGAGGGAGAGAGGGGGAGAGTGAGGGAGAGAGAGAGAGAGGGAGAGAGGGGGAGAGTGAGGGAGAGAGAGAGAAGGAGAGGGAGAGAGAGTGAGGGAGAGAGAGAGAGAGAAGGAGAGGGAGAGAGAGTGAGAGAGGGAGAGAGAGAGAGAGTGAGAGGGAGAGGGAGAGAGAGAGAGAGGGAGAGAGTGAGGGAGAGAGAGAGAAGGAGAGAGAGTGAGGGAGAGAGAGAGAGAGAGAGCGAGAGCGAGAAAGAGGGACGGGAGAGTGGTATGATGATGAAATAGACAGCAACACTGAGGCAGGATTTGTCTGCAGAGTTTTGTGCATGTGCAGAGGGAAAAAAAGACAGTGTTGCCCTAGGACGAGATCTAAAGGTCCTTAGTGGGGCAAAGAAAGGATGGCCAATCAGAACGAGGCAGGCTTTTACTGAAGATTAAATCGCATCCAATTGTGTAACTGATCTGTTCTGCAAAAGCACAGAACTGCTGTGACACAAAGCAGAGGAGAGGAAAGAGAAGGAAAGAACTCACTGGGAAGGAAAGAGACCCCATGAGCAAAGCCCCGGAGAAGGGTCTGCAAGGCAAGAGAGCAAAGAAGAAAAAAAAAGAAAAAAACAAGTGGTTAGTAAGGAAAGAGAGGAAATCTGAATAAGAAAGAGAAGTAGACCTGTGTTTGGGGATGGTTACCGAGTTAGCATGGAAACATCATTCGTTGATATGAAATACTTGGCAGATTTAAAAACAGCACCTCATTCGACTCAAACCTGATTTGACTATTGACTTCTAGTCTTTGGGTAAATTAAAGAACAAAATTCCAAATACGTTCTGACTGACTGACCACCTCTGGGACAGGAAGATGTGTGTGTGTGTGTGTGTGTGTGTGTTGGGGGGTGTCAGTGGAATGTGACCCCTGACAGGCATTGTAAATGTGTCCTCATGTGAGGCAGCCCTCTTCTTCCTCTTCCTGCTCTACAATGGAGTGACTTACTTCCCGACTTCGTCTATAACCGGCGCCGGACACAGCAGGTACGTATCTTCTATACCTTCTGGTTTCACGTCTGGGGAGGAAAAAAAGGAACCAGTACTGAAGGAGGAACATGACTTGTCCTAACTGTGAGTTTTTGCAAGAATGTAAGATTTCTCAGTGCATGGTCCAGTATAAAACTTCTACTGAAATGTATTTTGTTTATATTTGTAATTATCAACTAACTTTTCATCACCAAAGGTATTACATCAATGGCATATTGTTCACTAATACTGTACTTGCACAGTATCACAATGTCAATTCCAGTAATAAACTAATATAGTATAATATAGTAATATTAGGAGTGTATCTCTCTCTCTCTCTCTCTCTCTCTCTCTCTCTCTGTAAATATATATTCTTAATATTCAATGTTTATTACATTATATAGTTAATTAACAGTGAATTGATACTACTATTGTTGATGAGAAAGTGACATGTTCCTTATGTTGCGTCTTCTTGTCTGTTATTGTTTACGTCTGCCATGTGTTTGGACCTCACATGGAGTTTGTAGTTGCCTCGCCTCAGCCCCGCCCTGTCATTACCATGTTCACCTGAGTCTTGTTCTTGTCTCCTCCCCTGCCCAGGTGTCTCCACTGTCAGGTTATTATACAAACTCCTATTTTTGTGAGGAATCTGGTGGTCTGTTATTATTTGTCTGCCCTCGTTGTCCTTGGGTTTGAGTCTTTGAAGTGTGGTTTTATGTGTTGGACTTTTGTGCTTTGTCTTTTTGTTTTTTTGTGTTCGTTTATCATGCATTTGACCAGTCATCATTTTATAAGATTCTACCATACTAAACTGTTTAATTTTCTTGATGTATTTGTTTCATTCACTTTTTTATCACAGTTGTTTGTTAACACTGTATAGGTAATAATAGTTTAATTTTATTGCTAGCATGTATCTAGAAAGTCCATGGTTCAGTATAAACTTTCCAGTGCAACTAACATTCATTCTATTCTCTTCTATTATGTTTTATTCAATTGTTCTATATTATATTAACATGTTTATTGTTATTGTAGGAATTAGGTGACTATATTGCACTACAGGTGGTCCTCAAGTTTCAACACAGATCTGTTCCTTCGACAGTGATGTAACCCGAATTTTGGTGATAGTCGAAACGCACCCTAGCCAGTTACAGTCACTTACTGATCCTAACAGAGTTGTAAAATCCTAAAAACACTTTAACTCTATGATTACAAACTTTTACATTTTTTTAAAATAAAAAAATCCCTTTAATTATCTGTGAATAATGTCAAGTCAAGCATGTGGGAATATATTGATGATACTCACTTAAGGTGACCGTGTCGTTGACCTTGAAGCTGCACATCACCTGGTCTATTTTCCTGGCATGTAAGAAGCCGTTCCCTCGGACCACCACTTGGAAGGACTCTGAAACCGGAATTCGCTCCTTTGTTATGACTGTTTATTGACCAGCTTTTGACAGCTCCATGATTTTAGCTCTTCACTTTAGGATTCATGTTAAAACAATCAGCTTGAGGTCAAAAACCACAGAAATCTAAAGCTCCTCCTGGGAAAATGCATCTTCCAGGCTACTGAATTCTCCCAGAAACCCTCATAGATGGAGCACACAGAGGCTCGTTCTGCAGTGGGTTGTAAATCACACCGTAGCCACTCTTTACTGCAGCCCATTACCATGGTGGTCACTATAAGTACCTCCTGCAGCGTAACGTATGGACAGCCATCACTTAAGGTCCCAGAAGATCAAGTCCCTGGAGGGAATGCTCCTAATAGGGCACTATGATGATTAAGCCCAGCTCTTGGTGAATGAAAAGGAAGCATCTGTTGATTGGGACGTTTGACCTTTTGCCCCTTACCTCCTGCACACACACTGGATGGTTCAGCCGCCAGGATCTCGATGCAGGACTTCTTGATGATCTGAGGGGTTGAGAGGTTTGAAGGTTAGCACAAACAGCAGGACAGGATTTGCTAATTACACCCTAAAGCTGTTCTTTTCTGCTCATTAACAACAAAAACATGTTACCATGTAAGGATAAACCTTGCCAGTATTGCTCACATTTTTTAGTTCAGATATCTGTACACTCAGATGTTATGATATATAACTTATATCATTCTATATAAACCAATAACATAAATACATAAAAAAGAAATAATAAATACATAAAAAAAATCTTTCTGAGTTTTCAGAAACTAGAAATGTTGTACTTTTTTTTAACAATTTTATGATCATATTTTATATATAGTTAAACAGAGCTTTACTGAGTGACGGCTCTGAATTGTCACACTCCTTCAGCCCAGTCTCAAAGGATATAAATATTGTCGTATATGCATGTGTGTGAGTAGGTGTGTATGTGTGTGTGTTGTATCATTCTTGTACCATGTTTCAGAAACGAATGACCTATGTTCATTAAACAAACAAATTAATTAAATGGCCTGTTGTCTGATCAGCTTTGTGCCTGCAGAATCCTTAGCAAATGAATCAACATAACAAAAACATTTGCTACTGAAGTTTTCATTTCAAAGCAAAAGCAAAAGCTCTTTACTCAACACTGAGGGTTTTTTGCCCTGATTATAGTTTTAGTCTGACAGTCAACACCCCAGACCATTTAGACTGTCTATAAATCATCTGAAAGTATTTTTTAATGAAGAATGCAGTTAAGCAGTTTTCCAGAGACACTGACACTGATATCTGCCCAGTGATCCCGTCCCCGCACATCGTCCAAGCCTAGCTAATGGCACGTTAAGCATCTGCACAGCATCTACAGTGGCCTGTCTGAGTGAAGTGTTATCTGACTATAGTGATACAGTCATACTGACAGAGCTGTGGCTCCAGCTCATCTGTTTTTTATTACACAGGGATCTGTGTTTACCGAGTCGATCACTCCTCTGAGGGCCTGGAATCCTCCCGTCACAGGAAACACGTGCTCGATGGTGTCGGCTATGGTGGCCAGCTACAGTCAGAAACACATTGATGTTTATTTACAGACTGTTGTCGCTCTTGCAGCACACATTTAATATAAAATTCTGTATCACTGCAGCTTAATACTGGACAAAAAATCGGTGTTAATACAGCCTAACGCTGAACTAAAATTATGTATCATTTCAGCCTGAAACTGAACTAAAATTATGTATCAATACAATCTAATTCTTGACTAAAGTTCTGTATCAATATGACTTAATGCTGGACTAATGCTATAACCTAATGCTGGACTATAATTCTGTGTCATTATGTCACATAATGCTGGACTAATGCTACGACCTAATGCTGGATTAAAATTCTGTATCAATACGACGACAAAACCCTATCATTGTGATTCTCTGTCTCAGTGACTGTGACTGTGAGTTCTTGTACAATCTCATGTTTTCAGAGTACATAAATGTTTAAAATAATAAAGTAATATTAAATAAATACTCGATTATCGATTTTTTTCTCTAATAGGAGGGGAGACTTTCCCCTTGTGCCACAGTAACAGCCCTAATCTCTGCTGGAAAGGTTTTACACCTGATACCAGAAGGTAGCTGTGAGGATACAATGGCATTCAGCCACATTACAACATTAGAGAGAGTAATGTGACTTGTGGTGGATGCAGGTACAGCTTCATCACCTGTGTCTCGTTAAAATCTTTGACCCCAACGCAATACACAATGGCACCCAACGCTCTGGCTCGGGCAGCCTGGTTGGAAAAAAATACATAACATATAAGCTTATAAACTTCTCAGTAACTTTGCAATAATTGTAAATGGCGCAAAACAGTGACCTCTTGTTGTGCTGTGACCAGCTGGTGCTCATTGAGCTCTCCGTCCGTCAGAGCGATGATGACACTCGCTTTGCCTAAAAGGTGAAATGGGAACGAGGTTGTTATTGATCGAAACAGTGTCTTAACTTGCTTGAATGACATTAAGCTCCCTCATGCCTCTTCTCATTAGGACTTACCGAAGTTTTCATGATAAATTTGCTCGTTTGCCTGTGAAAGATGACATGATTCAAATCAAAGATCTGAACTGAAAAAGTTGCTCAATATGACCTACAACAGCATTCGCAAAGTCACCTTTTCCAGGCCAAGGTTCATAAATGTGTCTCCTCCGGGGATCTCCCTTCTTAGAACATTCAGACCTTTGGTAATATGGTCCCTTGGAAGCAAACAAAGATCAGAAGTAAGAAAGTGAATATTTTACATCAGACTTATTCATTATCATCTGTTATTAACTGTCGATTTTTCAGAATTCCTACATCACCAAGTGGTTAAAACCATGTAGGCTAATGCCAAACACACTTGGTGGAATTGCTCTTTGCTGTGTTGGTAACATTAAGTTTCAGATTGTAGCAGAGTCTCAAGTCTTTGTGCTCGAGTCCAAATCAAGTCTCAAGTGTTTGAGTGGCAACTTTCGCAAGCGGGATTTTTGAGCTGTAAAAATGTTGAGCTCTGAACATTTAGAAGATATGCTAATTGGCCACACCCCGTGGCAGGGGGCGGGGCTGTGTGCTGTGATTTGCCCTCGCCAACATGGAGGATTTGCCTTAAATGATCTTAAATCTAAATATTAAATGTGAAAAATATATCTTGCACTCTAAATGTGAAACTCCACAGTTAGATAGGGCTCAGTGACACCTTTCCAACTCCCCTCAAAAACCGTTATTAGCTGAAAACCGTTCACCTCAGACAAAAGTAATGGGACACCGGGGGTGAGGTGAACGTTTTTCAGGTCATTGGAAAGAGTGCAAGATATAAATAAATAATTCCATGAAATGAACAATGTTTATGAGTAATGACTCACGAGTCACAGCACCCAAGTCCGGGTCAAGTCTCAAGTCGTTGAGGGCAAGTCTAAAGTCAAGTCACAAGTCTTTATTTGTGTGACTTAAGTGTGACTCGAGTACGAGTCTCAGACTCGAGTCCCCATCTCTGGATTGTAGTACTGTTTGTCACAGATGTTTTGGAAGCTTAAACTTTTTTAAAGCAACCATTACTAAAATTATGTCAAAAATACTTACTGCAGGGCAGCATTCATAAGGCTTCATTTTTATATTTAAAAAATTTAATAACACAGTCACGTGTGAGGACACCACAGCACAATGTGAGCAATATATGTGAACAATAAGTGAAGCAGTGGGCTGCCGCCAACGAGGGGCACAGTACCTCACTCAAGGGAACCTCAGTGGTGACATTAGCAGATAGGATTCAAACCTCCAACCTTCTGATTGCAGGGCCAACACCCTAACCACTAGGCCATCCAGCTGCCCTTAGCCAGTACTTTCACCTCACAGCAACAAGGTCCTGTGTTTGCACATTCTATCAGTGTCTGCATGGGTTTCCAACAGGTACTCCAGTTTCCTCCCACACTCCAGTGCCTGCATGTCAGGCAAACTAGAGATGCTAAATTCCCACTAGGTGTGATTGTTTGTCTGTAAGTTGGCATGTCTGCCTCCAGCACCCCCTCATGACCCTGTTTAAGAATAAATAGTTCAGATAATACATGGAAGGACATTAACCTAGACATTTATTGATAAATAAATTGATAAAAGCAGTCTTTATGACACATGACACTTGTCAGAAAAAGCCTTAATATATGTTAATGTAGGTTTATTTCAAGTGTCATAAGTGTCATATAGCCTTGTGTATACTGCCCTTCAGTAAAGTGTAACCACAAAGTCTACTAAAATAATAAAGGTGCCTCATGAAAACTGATTTGTGTTTTTGAGTTCCCTTATGCCACTATCACCTAGTAAAATCAAATCCCCCTTATTCTTTTTTGCAGACTTTGCTGTAGTTTAGTAAATCACACCCCATGTACCCACCATACCTATCTTCAGTCAGCCTCATAATGGTGTTCCCTCTAGATGAAAACACGATGAAGGACATTCGCAACAAGGGGCTGCGAAAAACAACACATTTTACCATTAGACACCAACAGAATGCATGTTAAGAACAAATAAATCATATTTTATTCAATGTAATAAAAAAACACAATTCAGCAATCACAGTTCCTTCCAGATCTCTTTGAGGGGTGATGATGACTAAATTAACCGCCATTGTAACATTGTAGCTATACAATGTTTTTTTCTGGTCACTTTACTTTGCAATACCACAAGTAACCAATAGATGATAAAAGACAGTTTTTTTTCTTAAACTACACCAGGTTATGTACAATGAACGCACATTAGTGTAACCTATGGCCATGAGGATGCATGAGAGTACTCTGGCCGATTTCCAGCCAGACTGAAATTGCCCGACATTGTTGGGGCTGCATGCAGCATGGCTGAGAATTTGAATAATGAAACAATATAAGCCATATCACCTCCATGCTTCTTATAGTGTGTTACTGTCTGTCAAAGTAACTGTATGGGCCATCTGAGCATTGTAGTGTTTTTGACCACGTTTTAAAAGAACAAAATATAAGGCATATTGCCCTCTATACTTCCTGTAGTGTAATACAGTCTGTCAGATTGACCAAGCGGATCACATAAACATTATTGAGCATTATTAGAGCTTAAACTGGCTGAACAGTGGCAGTGCTTCATGGATTACCAATGCCTGGACTATGATATTTATTCATTTCTGAACCTTGATGACCACAGAGTTTCAGACTCAAACCTCCACTTTCTACCATTGAAACTGTTCCTGTAACTAGGTGATAGTAATGATCTGGATAAGGGCTTCTGCCAAATGCCACATTTATTTTAATTTTTAAAAACAGTTATAGAATAGATATGATAGGATAGAGTACCTCCCTACTTTAACCCTTTAATGGGTCTGCTATACAGACAAATAAAAACTGGTACCTGATAAATTTCTCAGCCAAACTCTCGACAAAAGAGTAGATCTCATGCCAGTGGTGCTTGACACTTCCAGACCTGGGGTGAAAAAAGAGGGAAAAAGTCTTCTTGCAAAATTCCAGCAGCAATCAATAGTCTTTCCAAATAAGGCAGAAAAATACAGGATGCGTTTGTCAAATTAGCAAATTATGCAGTTTGTGTAAAAAAAAAAGGTTGAAAGGGACAGAAATCTCCTGAATAGGGCCACTTTATCTTCACTGTGACCCCTAAGGCAGGGCAATAAAAAGCGTATGAAGGCTGGTCCTCAAACACTGCAGGAGCCGCTGGTGATTCATTAACATCAGACTAAAAATGGGAAACGGTCTAATTGACTCTACATCTGCAGCTGAGATTAGCAATAACCGGGTAGCTTGGGCCTAAAATGGCCCTGCACTCGCTGATGTAAGAGGGTTTAGTCAGCGCGCCAGACATAGCAACAACCGCGGCTCACGGCCTTCCTCCCTGACAGACTATGAACACATACCAGAGCAAAAACTAAAACTATCTTATTCCAATGCAATAAACCATTTCTCCCTCAATCTCCCTCCCATATCATCCTGATATTAATGCTTATTTAATGTTTATTTGCTTATTTTACATATTTCCTACTAAATTCTAAATGAAACGTAAAACTCTGTTTAATGCATTAAAGGTAAACCAGCTCAAAATATGAAGGCAGCTCAGAAACGAACTTAATTAAAACACTATTTTTAACAGTGTATAAGAATCCTCTAACAAAAATATATTGCTTATTTAACATGTTTTCTCTTGTCTGTAAGTCCTTTTTGAGGTATGTGGTTTGATAAGATGTGGTTTGATAAGAGGCTAATGTAGCTAACCAGTAGCAGAAATGTAGCCATGAGCTAAATTCAGGCCTCAATGTGTCTGCTACTGTTATCCATAATCATGAACTAAATTTGTGCTTCAATGTGTCTGCTAATGTGAGTAGCTATGAATACATACATTACATTCTTTGGTGCATATTTTTAGATAACAGGGTCAGAAACTACCTTCACATGCTTTTATTAGGTGAGGCATGATGTAGTTAGCATTATGCTAATAAAGATAGTATGCTTCCACTAGTTGCTATTAATTAGTGGGCTTCAGACAAACATGCCTTTTGGGGTTAAACTCAATAAAACTGATTTTAGAAAGACGCTGTTCCTTCATCCACACTGAGAAAGAGGTTGTTTGTGTTTCAGCGATCAGCTGAAAGCATGTTTGTGTTATCCCAACTCATAAAAAGCGCTTGCTAATGAATTCGTTTCATCTTGAATGATGGTAATGACTCACCAGATGAAAACCAGGACACACTCAGGTTTTTATTTTCCCCAAAAGAGTTAACAAAGACGACGCAAGCACATAACAAAACATGCAAAGCGGAGCGGAGGGAGGAACGCGGAGGGTCAGGTTGAGGACTGGCCACAGCTTTCAACCCAACATTGCCTAACATCACACCGGAGAGTGTTTGTCTTGGACAAGAGGGTTTTTCTGAGGTACCAGCAATCGCAGCACTGGTGCCTAGCTAGCACTTTCCTCACCTGTACAAACAGCATTCGAAGGGGAAGTGGCTATTTTCATGTGAGATCCTTGATGAAATGCTTTGCAGTGCTTTTATCTCATTTTAGTGGACCGCATAGGATCTGCAGATCCCATTTTCAACAGGATGAACAAGACCAGCGGCATGAAAAAGTGCCTGACATGTTCTCATATGGATAAATGTGCATGAGGGCTGAATGAAAATTGTGTAGCTCAGCTACTCTAAGAATGGTCCTAGTCTGACTGTCTCATACCAATGTTGATTCAGTCTTCCAGAAGCACACAAAGCCCCTGGTAAACTGGCCTGTGAAGAATCATACTAGAAAGGAGGGGACGCCACAGGAGGTATCTGGAGGTGAAGATGTGCTGTGGTATCTGTAAATCCTTTGCAAGGTGGGTCAGACTAGTTTGTCCAGCACATTCCATAGATGCTTGATCAGATTAGGCTACAGTAAGATCTGGAGAATTTGGAGCCACCTTGAACATGTCCCTCAAACTGTTCCTGAATAACATTTGCAGTGTGTCATGGCACTTCACCCTGCCAGAAGAGGCCACAGCCACAAGGGAAAACCGTCACCATGAAAGGGTGTACCCTGTCTACAGCAATAATTAGGTAGGTGGAACATGTCAAAGTAACATCCGCATGAATGCAGGACTCAAAATTTCTAAACAACACATTGACCAGATCATCACACTGGCACCATTGCCCTGCCTTCTTCTCATAGCGCAGACATCTCTCCCCAGATACATACTGCCCACATGATGTAAAAGCTCCTTTTCCACTGCTCTATGGTCCAATTATGATGTATCAATTGTAGGGCAGTTTGTGGCTTAGTGTTTACTCCGTTTGCCCTACAACCAAAAAGTCGTTGGTTTGAATCCCAAGGCTGCTGGTGGCACCTTGAGCAAGGTACCATTCCCACACACTGCTCCCTGGGCGCTGTGTTCCTGTGGCTGCCCACTGCTTCACTTGGTGAATGGGTTACATTTGTGGAGCTAAATGTAACTTGTCAGAATTGTTGTTCACTTATGACAGAATGGTCACTGTACACTTAGGATCTTTCATTGGTAGAAAGGGGTCAGCACTTGTGAAGCATTGCATGTTTTGACACTTTCCTGTCATGGCAAGCATCAACTTTTTCAGTAATCTGTTCTACAGTAGCTCTTCTGTGGGATTAGAAAAGATGGGCTAGCCTTCGCTACCCATAACGCATCAATGAGCTTTGAGTGCCTATGATTCTGTCACCAATTTTAGAACATTTCTAATGGTCTGTCAGTATGCCAACAAAATAAACATACAAGGCCTACAGAGGGCACACGTCTAAAGCCACCACTGTCCAGAAGTGTTCCTCACACACTTGCACAAAGCCCATTTGCTTTATTATATCCCTACTTATATTGTTACGTTGTTTTCGTTCTGAGTTTTCTGCAGAGCATATGCTTATTTGCAATATGATGCTTTGTTCATTGGAAAATGGTTTGTTTGATTCATAAAAGCAATGCTGATAACTAGCATCTGTATGTGAAGTTACCAAGCTAACCTAGCCATTCTTTCACTTTTCTACACTGGATGTAACAATATCTAAGGCAGCTCTACATAAACAAGAACTAGTAAAGCATCCATTAGGAGCAGTTTGTCCATTCTATTGGCCCACATGTCTGAGGTTCACAAATTTATGGAGCTTGTCAGAATTTATTTGTTATTCACAGAGTCAATTCAGGGCATGAAATGATTCATTGCAGTGATCCAGATTTCTTTACAATAGTAGTAAGTGGAAATAGGTTCCATGCCTCCAACAAAATATATTTATTTTATTTACTATCAATCCCCAGTGAAGCTACATGTGTCCCCTTGAGTGTTTATATGAAATGCTGATGAAGGTAAAATAATGCATGTACCCCTCCACCATATTGTGTTTAGTTTAAGGGCATAAGCTTCTGAAAACTTAGATAAAACGATGTTTCTGGTGTCAGACAGGGCATTCATAAATATTTAATGTAATAAGGCAGTCTGGTTCTGCTCACTATGACTGTTAACAATTTGGTGAGTTTCTCTATAGCCGCCAAACAACTTCGAACGACTGTGTTTATCTTAACCGCAGGATTATGCAGGAATTTGGGAAAATTCCGTTTATTTTCCCTGAGCTGTATTGAAAGTCAAATTGGATGGAATCACATCTTGACATTTCCTTGAAAGTGGCTGCGATGTCCCTATAAAGAGCACATGGTGACAAGGTATGAGAGCCCATTGCCGTTCTTGTGGGAAAACACCTTCCAGCGCTCCTGCTTCCCATTTGTGTTTCTTCAGAAGCTGTGGGACAGCACACAAAGGAAGTAAGAACGCTTAGCTTTAGGCTTTGTGCAGAGTCAGCAGAGCTCTGATCCGGCCCCTCCTTTCTCTGGGCCCTCTAATGGCTGGATCACAGCATGAGTCTTGATGATGACGCGTCCCTGACAGGGCTGCTTTTGGAGCTGTGTTTAAATGAAGGCCCTCTTCTGAGTCACTGTCCTTTAGCTGCCCTGAATAATGTGTTTTGCATCAATTTTCGACTAAACGTTACGTTTTGAAAGCCCAAGCAGCAAGACAGCCAGGCGCTGCTCTTTGTTGTTTGTAAGGTGCAGCCCTACACATTTCCTACTTTTTTCCCCGCGAGGAGCAGCTTCAGTAGATGGGTCCTATTCCAACCGAGCTCACTGTTTTGCCGAGAACCACCCCAGCCTGGGACCAATGACAACACTCCAATTTAACTGACTAGGCACTGCGATTTGCACTGAGAAAAACCACTAACCTACTTTCGGCCTGAGGCCTCCACCGTGCATCTACACCCCCACCCTCTTGCGCTATTTTCCACAACATCCTTTCATCCCCCACTTTCTTCTGCCCCAATCCAAACATATGGACACTTTGCATTCCCGAGAACTGTTTAACCCTAGGTGCAAACTTCCCCACTGCCTGTCTTCTGTTTGGGAACTACGACAGTGTGACAACATTCAACGAGGCATTAGTGTCTCTACAAACGCCTTGAATCTGGGCTGGTTATCTAAAACACTCAACACATGTGAAGAATGTACACTTCGCAGCTGTTCGCGCCGTCCTAAAGGGGATGAAGCAACACGCTGGCAAGTTTAAGTGGAAGAGCATTTGGGCAAGGAGCGAGAGAAGGTCTCCTCAGACATTTGAGTCAATCTAGGGCATGGTATCATATCTTTCAAACTCCTGTGAAGCATCTTCTATAGTCTTACCATAGAATAAGGGTTCTGAACATAAGCTACAAGACACAACCTGTTCATATGTGGTTTAATAGGTTTGGTGTGGAGGAACTCCAGTGGCCTCACTTCAACCCAATCCAACATCTTTTGTATGAAATGGGGCATAATTTTTTGTCCTATTCTAGGTGCAAAGATGGGTTAACTCAATGCCTGTAGGTTTGGAATGGGATGTCAAACATAGAGTGATGATCAAGTGTCCACATACATCAGCTGTATAGTGTATAAAGACTATTTAGATTATGTCAATTTAAGGATTTTTTCAAGATCCTTTACATTATCTGGACAAAAATGGTCATCCTGAGAACCAAATATGGTTCTTCTAGGGCATCACAGACAGGGATGGTACTGTCTCAATGTCTTGGACACTGATGAAACTGATGACCATATAGTGAAAAATACGGTTTTTAGGTTTCAGGGGCTGGCAGACTGGTGCTGAATCACAATGACATTGTGGGTAATATAAGCAGAACTGAAACTGTTTTCAGTATCAGGCAGTTGCTAAACATTTCTGCCCTCGCCCACTCCCTCTTTACCAAAAACAGCTATTTTTACAGCTTTTATTCTTTGTTCCTTCTTCTTTATGTGTTTGTGTGGGGGTGTTCATAAGCGGAACAACAGAATCACTACGTTTTACCAGAATCTTGTTTCTAAGAACTGATACAACGCATCAAATATTACTCAGAGCCCAGTGCTTCATATAGCAAATTAAATGGTCTGGTACCATTCCCCCACTGTAACAATATCCACGACTCTACAATGAACCGTTTCACACCAAATCCACTCTCAATTATCCTATTTACAAAAACTACATTTACATATTAGTGGAGTTGATTCTCTGTAAATGAAATGTTGCTTATTTTTGTTTAGAAAATAATGCAATTGTGACATTTAGCCCTAAAATTGTTCCAAAATTATACACAAAAGGTCTAAAAACCCGAGACAAGACCACCAGTAAAATGTGGTATGGGCTCTACCTAAGCTTGGTGAAGTTAACAGTGACCTAGAAATAGACCAAAACCTCTTTCTTTATTTTTTGTGTTTGGGCAGATGTGGACACATAACTAGTTGCATTTGATTAATGTCACTTTTTCCAAAGCCTTGTAAAAACGCTCAGAATTGCTCGGACGTTTCTGCTGCCATCCAGAGGAGAACTCTTCAGGTGCCATGGCATCAGTCCAGATCCACTGTTATGTACACAAAACCGATGTCAATCTTCTCACTGTCTGCTTCCCTTTACACCGAGATGACACACTTTGGTTGGCTTCTCAAAAACATTTTTTTTTTTGTCATAAATCATACGTCAGCAGTTAAGGCCCACTCATTCGCTCTAAACCTATGGCCTGAATGCGGCTCACTACAAGGCAGTCAATCAAAACAGAACTCACTGACATGTAGCAGCCTTAAACACACAGTAACGAACTAATTTGGGAACATAAAACCACATAAGTAAAGAAATCCACAAAAATGGAAGTTATATGGGCTCTTTAAATAACGAAGTTCAAGTTCAAGCAGCACTTCTTTAACAGCAGACTCCACATACCCTGCACACCTCTGAAAAAAACATTGACTTTGTCAGTAAATGGCCTTTGTAATGCCCAGTGTTGAAGGGCCAATGGTGATCTTCTGGCTCTCAACACCTCGAGGTTCCTCTGACGTTCCTACACACTCAGCCTGACCAAATGCAGAACCCGGGCACTTTTTTAAAAAGAGGCCAGAAGAAAAAAACCTGCAGTTTCTTTTTTTATTTCTCTTCCAAGGATGAATGCTGGGTTCAGCACCGCAGACATTTCCCATGTGGCTTTCAAGTCTGGGCCAAGACGTAGGCCATGGATAGTTGTGGATAGGCCCGGGCTGCGCAGCTCGCTTTAAGAAGAGCAAGCGAGGGAAAATGAGCTCAAATGTCCCGTAAAAGGACGTCCTCCCGGGCAGACAGGACCGTATCGTGAGAAAGGAAGTTGTTTGGCTGGGCCTATATGCTGGACGGCCCAGGACGGAAAAAAGCCCCCAAAAAAACAAAAAGGCAAAAAAAGAAACTGACCACAGAGGAACGAGGTTGTGATTGTCTCAAACTGCTTATTCAGCAAACTTTATTCAACACATACCAGTCCTGTTTGCGTCATATTACACACACACACACACACACACACACACACACACACACACACATACACACAGATGTAGCAAATAGGAAATCTAAATCTGTTGTGGAGAAAAAGTCAGACGTGCTTACAGAAAAGACTAAAGAAGAGCTCCTCACCCCGAACACTAATCAGTCCCACCTGGGGCGGACCACCATGTAAACATACAGTACAATCTGGGTTAAAGTGGAACACATGCTCGAATATGGTGGTTCTGAACTTATCTAGAACCAGAACAGAGTAAAATCTAATTTTCTGAGGGTTTGGATAGCTGGACTTTTCTCCTGGTTCTCACATTTCTCACTGTTTAGCTGAATCAGAACCACCCGACACAATTAAACCCTTAGAAAATTTGATCCAAAAAGAGAAGAGCCGAGCTGCACACGATCCAGCTCCTGTGCTGAGAGGCCGGATGTTAGCAGGGTTGGGCGAGGCACTGATGTTTGATGTTATTGTGATACACTGAGTCTCAGTCAGATTTTCTCAGGTCAACTTTTATACAGACTTCATTATTATTATTATTATTATTATTATTATTATTAGTATTATTATTATTATCACTCAGAAATACAGATTGCATTTGTCTTCCTACTCTTCTTATTATTTGTAGTAATGCACTGAAACAGCATCATAGACTGGACTACCATTATTATTATTATGAAGTTGAAATATTGCATTCATCTTTTTATTATTAGTAATGCATACAGTTATAATAGCATCATAGACTGGAGTATTATTATTGTTATTATTATAACTACTACTTCTAGTAGTAGTAATACTTCTACTACTCCAAATAATAATATTACTGCTAACAATTTTCTCATTTACAATAGTTGGGATTGTTATTCTCATTACTAATATTACTGTTCCTACTTGTGCACACAGATGATCTGACACAGCTTGGTTACCTAACTGTGTTTGCTTTTGTCTGAGTTTGCATCTCCTATTTTAAACAAACAAAAAACAAACAAACTGCATTAGAGAGAGTTCGAGACTTTTTCTCAGTAGTGTGTTGGTCTGTAGAGCTGGGTGAAGAGTGAAGAGATGCTCTAGGGTTTTTTTTGTGATACAGTGCAGCCACATCACCCAGCCCGGCAGCTCACGGCCCCTCTGCACATCTGCAGAGAAGCTCAGGACCGTCAGAACCTCACACTGTCATGCAGGGCCCTTTCTACTCCAGCCTGAAGAGCATTTTACCCCACTCTGGAGACTCCAGTGGAGATGAAGTGGCACATAAAGAGCACAAAAGACAGAAAGAGAAGAGTGTAGAAGATGAAAGAAGGTCACTCACTTGTCCAGGACGAAGTAGAGGTCGAAGGCTCCCTGGCAGGCTCTCTGATCTTCCTCCTCTTCGTCCTGCGCCTCTGCTCCAGAAGCCCCTCTGAAAAACACAACTCCCACCACAGCAAGTAGGAGCAGGGTGGTCTTCACAAAGCCCACCATACTTATTCTTTACTCGCACAAAAAGAAAAACAATGAAAATCAATATAACCGTGAAAAATAATTCTCTCTTCAGTCCAAAGCAGGGCCTCTCCGCATTATCCCCGGCGCGCGGAGAAGAAAAGGAGCTCGAGAACACAAAGAGCGGAGCAGAGGCGGAGGAGGAGCTCGGGATGACTTTTGCCTCCGTGGTGGGCACGAAACCCCCAGGAACCGCCAAACTCCAGCTTAGACCTCAAAACGGTTTCTGCCTCAGTCCAGCGAGGCAGGGGCAGAGGCAGAGGCAGAATAGAGACTGGCGCTGGGACTTGGCTCTGAGAAGCTGGGTGTCATATTTCTACAAGTTCTTTTTCTCCCATCCTCTTTCCCTCCCCCTCACACACACACACACACACACACACACACACACACACACACACACACACACACACACACACACACACA
>JBBPDC010173072.1:0-16823 GCA_037974485.1 Hemigrammopetersius urotaenia | reverse complement strand
ATGCGATATGTTTTTTGTGTGTGTGTGTGTGTGTGTGTGTGTGTGTGTGTGTGTGTGTGTGTGTGTCTGTGTGTATTATATACTCACACTCGTAAGTCATCTGTAGTCATGTGCTCTGACATTCCTGCAGAGGTGCTCGTAATTCCTGGATCCTCTGGAGTTTCCTCTGGTGGTTATTGCTCTGAGACCAAAGGGTTAAAGCCTGACTAGGTGGGGACAGGAAGATGTGCCTTGTTCCTGCCGGGCTGCACTAAAAAGCTGGAGGAGCTGCAATTTTCTCTGTCTGCGAGGGTGTAACTACGCGGTTGGGCTTATTGGTTATTTGTCCTCCTGTGCAGGGCTGCAATTCAGCCTTCTGAAAGGGTTGTGTCGCGGTGTTACAGCAGAGTTCTCTTCCAAACAGCACTCAGCTTCTCGCCGAATCCAGGTCAGTAATTTGAGTTTACCGAAGTTTCTTTTCGACAGTTTTCAGACTTGATCTCTCTCGTCCGCTCAGACTGCATCCCACGATGCTGCGGTTACATTAATAGTTAAGTAAAGTAGAGTTTATTTCAAGCTGTTTTCAGTCTGGTCATTCAGACACGACTCTGAAAAACAGCAGTTGAGTGGGCTGTGGCTGTGATTCAGGCTAACGAGACTGTCCTGTTGGAATACACGAAATTAAGCCTGTCTGAAGTGAGAGTTGTTATCCAACTTCATGTTGAAGGAATCTAGATGGTCGTTTATTTTGATTGGTACTTCCTTTCTGTCCGTCTGTCTGTCTGTTCTGTGCAGTTTCGTTCAGCATGCACTAATACTTTCTGTTCATTTTGGTTGATTTACTGTAGCTTGACTAGGTTCATGTTTTTACTTTCTCATATGGGCTCACCCAGCTCCTCTCCTCTGTATGAGAAACATTTTCAGTGTTTGGCATCGCAACAGCAAAGCTGAGCTGGTGGAATTAATGGAGGCTTCCTGAGCACACAAAAACCTCCCAACAGACCCCAAGTACTAGATTACCTTCATTAAGAGGCTAAAACAAGGATTATGGCTCTGTCCCAAACCACACACACCTATATATTTAACATGCTACATTGCTGATCCCACTTCTAATACTGATGGTTCTAATACGAATGCTTCTAATGTACTATTTTTATCCACTGTTTAGTGAGGCAGTGTGCAATATTAGAAATCTTTTTAGTATGTCATCCCTGGGGAGAAAATACCTCATAGTGTTCATTAATAACTCCATTAGGCTGCTGGCTCCTCCATTCAGAATTTCAATGACTGACTAAAAAGCAAACATGCAGTTTGTCACATGCAGTTTATTGTCACATACAGATAACAATAGGGCATCATTACCAGTTATGTATTTTTTTAACTCAAAGCTCCTTAAAGTTTGTACAGTTACTGTAAACATGTACTATAGACATGCACAGATATTTTTTTAACGTGCATTACAGAGTGTAAGTTGTTGCATTATGTAGTTTTGTTCGGCCTCTGCACTGCAAAGCCTTAGGTTTTCAGTTCAATGGTATTTACATCAGTATGGGGGGAATCATATAGGAATGTCAGTGCTTTTCATTTATTTCTTTGTTTTTAACCCCACAACCAGCAGCACGATTGTTTCCTGGACAGTTGTCTTACACGCCCCTGGAATCAGTTGCTAGTCTCCTTGACCAAATAAGTCTCAGTGCAAGCCATCAAGAGGCTGAAAAAATCAACTGAAAATGAGGTTCAAAATGCAACCGAATACAAAATAAGGTGACACAGAAGATATTTATATTATGTATGAGTCTATATTGCTGATCAAAGGTTCTAGCTGCCCACTTACACCCATCAAATCCTGCACATACTGCTGAGGCAGGGCTCACCAGGCTTACCTGCAAGGGGCCGTACATGTTTTTATTCCAGCTGACTAATAGCTTGTCTAACTAATCAGTTGTTTGATGCTCACTAATTAAACGAGTCGGGTGAGCTTCTGTTGAAAGCTGAAAACCTGCAGCCACACTGACCCGTTGCGGATCAGATTTGGTTACCCCTGTCCTAATGCAACAATCGTAGTTTTTCACGACCGAACGAAGTGTGCATTTATTTGTTTATTTATTTATTGTCTTATATAGGACAAGACGGAGAGGGAAATATTCTCTAAAACAATGGTTCTCAACCTTTTCAACATTAAGACCCACCTCTCTATCAGGACATGTCGATTTTAGATTTGCGGCCCAATCAAAAGCCCTCGGGGCCGGGTGGTCGAGAAACCCGGCTCTAAAACAAGCTGTAACTGAAAAAAAATGCATTCCAATCCTGGCACAGCATCACCAGGGACTATTTTCAGTGACCCTGATAATTTACTGACTTTAATAACTCAAGATAAAATAAGAAAATAAAAGTGGGGAGAAAAGTCACAAAACAGACCAAACACTTGCTCATTTACGTCCTCATTCTCAAGTTGGCTACTTTGCATATAACATTAAAATGTTAATACATTAAACGAGTAAGTTTAAGCACAGATGGATGCTCACTGAAGTGACAGCTGCAACAACTGCATACCAGAGTCCATTGTCAGTTACACTATAATGATCCTGGTCTTCTTGGAACCAGATTCCTTAAATTCTCCAGCTGTTTTGTAACATTTCTGCACCGCTGCAAGCTGAGGCTTGCACTCTGTTATGTGATTTTCTAGCTAACAGTCTTCGTCTCTGTGTCTCAGCCCTCTTCTCCAAAGCCACATGAAAAACATCTGGATGGTCGCCAGCCAAGGCTCTAAAATTCCCAGACCACCAAACTTATTGCGAGGGTATACTGTTGTAGGTTCTTCTTCTCTTTTCACACTCTTCTAGTTTGTTTTCCCACATTAATGCTGCTTTTGAATGTTTTCCCTCTTCTCAAGTGCAGCATGGATTTCTGACATGCTTATGATAACAAGAATACATTTTATTTGTAACACATCACAAAGTGCTAAAAGACAAAAAAATAACATAAAACATCTTAAAAATAGGAGCAAGGTGAGTGAAAACTCTTCCGTTCTTCTAAAAATAAACATTTTAGATCCTTTCTGTAAAACTCTCAGTAGTGTCAGGTTCAGGGAGGATGTTGGAATAGTAGACGAGGCGTGTTAGAATAGAAGGCTTGATCGCTCATGGTGAGCTCAGTCCTGGGGAGGAGCAAGCGATTTGAGTTCAAGGAGAGGAGGAGTCTTGTTGAAGTTAGTGGGGTGAGTAATTCCTTCAGTTAGGAGGGGGCATTGCCTTAGAGACAGGGGTGAGTAAGAAATGAAGCCTTGTATTCAGTCCTGCCAGAGACGAGAAGGCAGTGAAGTGAAAGGAGAATGGGTGTGTTCATATTTTTACACTCTCATCAGGATCCTGTGCTGTTCTGAATATCTTGTAGTCTCTGAAGAGAATGCAAAGTCATAGGCTTAAACTGGATGAACCTAAAAGCTTGTTGCATCCTTGTGCGCTTTTCCAACATAAAGAGACTCATTAGATCACCAGTTTAATGTCTACATGGTTGCTTGCTGCTGTTGGTTGAGTACCATCTGTGTTTTGCATTTTTGCTTTAAAGCATGGAATGGTTTCATGAAACAGGATTTGACTTGGATCAGATTAATAAAAGTAAAGTAAAATGTACAGTGTGAACAGTGCAAAATTAATCTCTACATTTAACTCATTTAACAGAGTACATCAGTGGTGCCACTAACAGTCCAAGGATTCAAACCCACAACCTTCTGGTCACAGGGCCGACTCCCAATCCATAAGGCCACCAGCTGCCGCAACCTTAACCATACCAGGCCCAATGTTCAATATTTTCTCAATATTTTAAACAAAATTCTTAGCTGACTATGAGACCGGAGCTGGGGAGACCAGAGAGGTGTGTGTTTGTCATATGTGCATTCATGTATCCTGTTCCCTCCTTGAAGCTTCTAAAAGTGGCTCTTGGAACAACCTGTAATGGAGAGTCTTATAGTGACCTGCAGGTAGCCCTGTTATTCAAACCTCAAGCACATTTGCAAAGCAGTTTACATTTTAATCTGTTGTTTGTTTTAAAATCAGTTTTGAGTATTCGCATTTAAACTACAAAAGCCTGTATATGGTTCCACACTTTAATTCTAATTTCTGTATGACTTTCATATTAGCTACATAATAGATAAGTTACTGATAATTGTAATTAGATAACTGATAAACCTGGCTTTAAAGCTTAAAAGTAAGCATGTCTTGTTTCAGTTATAAAGGCTTTGGCTGCATTAACAAGAACTTGTGTTCTCAGTAACTTTTTTTGTAACTTTTTTTTTTTTCCTTTCAAAAATGTATCTCTCACTTATGATTTCAATGAAAGCAATGCATATACTGTACTGTGCAAAAGCCTTTATCTGAGCAAACACATACATAAAATCACTATTCAGTATATAATCAGTATTCGTATTTGTAAACAGTCTAATATTAGTTTTAAAAAAACATACTGCTCAACTAAGTACGTTTTAATGTTTTAGACTTTTGCATGGTGTTGTAGATGGCAGGTTCAGCATAAAATCTGCCTTTACTCCCACACTTCCTTATAGTTATCTAAGTGCATGAGATGGGTCATCTCTTAGGTGTCAGATACCAAATGACAAGTTCCCCTTAGCCTGCTAATGATCAGACAGCCTTGTTTCTTTCCTGTAATAATAGTCAGTCTGCACTGTCAAGCTTAGTCAAAGCCAGGAAGTTCTTTGCTTTACTGGCACCATTAACAACACCATCCTTTCTTACACCAGAGCGCACACACACACCTTAAAGCTGCCAGACATGTACTGCAAGTAACATGTTTTTACAGAAGATCCAAAGTCTTCAGGTTCAACAATGCTTCAAAATATTTACATTTTCACTCACTTTAGCTTCACTGGAGTTTCTCTTGACAATAAGAGCGTGCATGATCATTTTCCAACATAAACCACTTTATTCTTTAAAATGAACTGATTCTGTAACTGTACCTTTAAGACACAGTATGATGTATGTAAATAGCCCGTGTTCTGTCTCACTGACCGACATTTTGCCTTATTCAAGATACAAAAAAACGGTGTGATCTGAAGTAGGGGTGGGTGATATGATATGAGATCATGAAGACGATCTATGTACTGACGATTTGCCTACGTAGAGAGATCATAGTATCGTCTAAATAGACTACATTCCATCAATCAATTGCGGTTTTATGCTCTTCCTATTTATTTTCCTCAGCCAAATTGCACTATTTGCGAGTCCGCTTAATTCCCGGCTTATAGAAACAACGTTCAACCAACAATAGCCTGTTTGTACTGTTCAGTAATTTGCAAAAAGTTACAAGTTAATATAAATACGTGATAAAATCGAAATTGTGTCGAACTTTTAAAAAAAATTATATGATATTTTTGCCATATTGCCCACCCCTAATCTGAAGTAACAGCACATCTTCTGGCTTCATTGTCAATTAGCGAGAAAGGACTGGACAATTTTTTTCTACCAATATTACAATTTCAATTGTATTGATAAACAAATTAATTGATCAAAGGCTAACTACAAAAATATCTTTATTCCCCATTGGAACTGAAGCAAAAAATATGTAGTAGCTAGGATTATGGTTTATATGAAATATACACTACCGGTCAAAAGAACACCCCAATGTTTCTGTTTTTTTGTATTAAAATTCAAGCTGTTCAATGTCTCATTGTTCATTCTGCAGAAAGTTCTTCCCAACTATGTTGCAGAAGTTCTGTCCATGTCATCTCAAAGCAGCTAGATGGGGTTTAAGTCTGGAGACTTCTGGCCACTCCATGGGTCACTATCTTGCTATAGGATGAATCCGACCAACTGTTATATGATTCAACAACAGGAGTTTAAAAAAAGGCGCTAACGTTGCTCGCCACTGCTGTATGGGGCTGCACCCTGGTGTTCAGCACAGTTTGCCAGTTCTGCTACTTAAACATATTCACTAAACTAATTAAGATGATTTAAATCAGGTGTGTGAACTTCTGAAGGGTAAAAGACCCCTGCAGGAAGCTATTCTCCTTAAAATAAAACTTCATATACAGTATCTTTTAATCATGATTAATTGAAATTATTATTAATTTAAAAATTGTGCTTTTCAATAATATCAAATGTCCTAGGCTACACTGCCGTGTGTGTGTACTGATGTACGTCGCTCTGGATAAGAGCGTCAGCTAAATGCCGTAAATGTAAATGTAAATGTGGACGTGCGTGCGTGCGTGCGTGCGTGCGTGCGTGCGTGTGTGTGTTCATGGTGGTAAATTTTAAGTGTTTGTTTAGAAGTTTAAACTCTTTTATGAAATGAGTCCTATGATTGGCCAGTCCACCCGTTTTCCAAAATGTCTGCATAGTTTAACCGTTCATAGTCATTAAAAAGTCATTCAGAGTGGTTTGATGTGAAATGCAACATTCTAAAGAAACTATGTTGATTATCAAAACCAGATGTTCATTATGACTATGGTGCCTGAGGTCTGAGTCATTGTTTTACTACAGTTCTGAGAGGTTTCGATCTAAAATATATTTTTAATAATATCATGGCAATGAGGTGCATGTTGGAAGTTGTAATTCACAATCTTAGCGATGCATCATTATACATCGATCCATTCTGAATTACTTTTTTCTTTTTTTTCTTTTTTGTTTACATAATTGTGCAAAAAATTTGAAAAATCTCTGGAATTTCCCTGTTATTTTCATAGATAATGGAAGTAAAGTCTTTCAAAGAAGATAGAAACTCTTACAATCAGAGTTCAGGAGGTAAGCGGCTACAAGTTATAAAGGATTAGGGTTTCTCATTACCTTTAAGGATAAGGCGAAAAAGGCTTTTCTTCATGGAAGAGGGAATGAAATACCAGGCTTATCTGCACTTGCCGTGAGAGGAAATAAAACTCTAGTAAATTTAATCTGGCCGGCCTTTAGTGACAAGGCGATTCTACAGTTCTTATATTTTATTTCTTATCCCCTTTCAACTGCTCTGATGTCTTTAGCTGTGAAACAATCACAAATGTCACTAAGGATTAAAAATAGGTTCTTTTATATTTCAACCTTTTGATCTGTCATCAGCAGGTATTTGAAGTAAATTCTTAAAAACTTGAATGCATTATCTTAATGCTTTAGGTCTAACTAGAATATTATTAATGCCATTTCTTAATATAATTAGAAATATTCATTTATTTCATCATTTTAAGTAAATTTATCTCTGAGGTTATAATTTTATACAGCCAGGGTGTTCCTACAAAGGGCCAGTAAGAAACTGTACAGCTGTTATGACTGCATTATGGTGTGCTAGCTTAAATAATCCTTATAAACTTGAACCCAACCAAAATGCATGTTTTAGACCAGACGTGGTAACTGCACAGCTTCAGTAATCTTATCATTGGAAAACTCCATCTTTACATGAGTCACCACATGCACCTTCTAATTTGTGCTTATGATCGTGGCATAGTCACCATAGTATTAGAGTATTGCTTTTCAAAAATAAGTGTACCAAATGTATCCAGACACCCTTCTAACGGGTGATGTTTTGCTAATTTGAGTCTGCCCAGGGCCCTAACTTACACATGTAGTATTTTATATTCTTTTTTAATAAAACATTGGAACAGCTGCACGTGAGCCTTATGGAAGCATGATGAGCTGGAGAGGGCTTTTCTTTGTGACCTTACTAAAGCTTCTGTGACTGAATGCAATCAAATCCTCTCAACAATGTTCCAAGATGCAGGGTAAAGCCTTCCCAGTAGAGTAAAGGCTACAGCAAAGAGATTACAAACTCCTTCGCTATCTCTTCCTCCCCGAACATGCCTAGTATTAATTAGTCATTTATAACCTGCCTCAAGTAACTGTGATAAGGTGATTATGTAATCAGTGTGACAGGCCTAATTAATACCCCTGATTTCACAAGAAGTCAAGATTTTGGGGATTACGGTGTATCTAAAAATGTGTTTTTCCTTGTGAACTGAAGTGTGTTTCGCAGAGGAATTCTGATGAGGTTTGATGTTCTGTTGATGTTGGTGCTTTTCTGTTTTCAGGTCACACACCCCCTAATCAGAGAGGGTCCCCACTGTGGGTTGAGATGCGCTCCAGACGTCCACGTTTGGTGTGAGTAAGACTGAATGAGCAGAAGACAAGGTGCCTGAAGGAGTGAGTGTTTTGTTCTCTCTTGCAAAGTTGAACATGTCCTACAGCACTCAGGCTCCGCCCAGCTCTGGCTCAGGCAGCGGCTCCAGCTCTGCTTCCCAATATGCGGCAGCGGCGCTGGGCGTGGGGTTGGTGGCCCTGGGCATCGTGATGGTCGTGTGGAGCGTGTCACCCGCAGGTTCAGCTGGGAACAGTTCGCAGCCCGGTCAGACCGGGTTATCATCTGATAAAACATCCATAGCTGCCTTTGTGATGCTGGGCATCGGCATCGCCATGCTGCTGCTGGCCCTCTGCCTGGGCATACGGAACAAACGCAGGCAGCAGAGCCAGCTGCAGACAAACGGCAACGTAAACACAGACCAGAACCAGCAGGCAGAGAGGTGAGAACACTCACGCACACAACTTTTTTTCCCCCCGTTGATCTGTACTGTACAGTACTGTGCTTGGGCACCAATGCAGAAGTGGGTTCCTTTCGACCAGAAAAAGAACAGAAGTTAATGTTAGAATAAATGTATACAATCTGGTAAGGATAACACAGATTTCTGCTCTATACATCCATTCTATAATGAAGTAAAAAGAGCCAACACAGGTCTGGAAGAGGTTAAGGGTTAAAACCACTGTATTAGTGTATTTGTATCTTTTTGCCCAGTAGTCATAATGTTTTTGGTACAATTTTCTCAGCCTCAGACTTAAGCACAGTACTGTATATTTTCATATGTGATACATTTTTTGATTCTGAGGTCACCATTTATTAATTTTATTTGTTGGAATCCTTGATTCTACAGAGCTTGAAATCATTTCAAATGAACTGTTGTCCATGCTTTGTCTAAAAATATGTGCAAATAACAAAATATGCTTATGAGCAGAAACATGGCCCGGTTATTTGGCAGTATGCATGGCGTGAGCCCCGCCTCTCCCTGTCTACTTTGCTTTGGTAGGGTGCATGCAGACGCCTAGGTTTGAGTGTTAACAGTAGTTTCTGTGAGTGATTGCAAATCTGCCACATGAACAGGTTAAGATTTTGATACAGTTTAAATGTTTTTCTGGAATGAATTTGAATTAGACATAAATATTCTAACAAACCTCTGAAAACCTGGAGCCACACCGGTCCTTTGTAGATAAGATTAGTGACTCATGTCCTAGAGGGCGTGCCCGTCATGGACCGTTTTGAAAACGGATTTGGCGTAGGTTTCTTTGTTTTGGCTGGATGTGGGTTGGTGCACCTTCAGTCAGTTATGCACATTAACTGTACAAATACAAGCTATTTGTCATGCTGTGTCCTGGAGTTCATTTAAACGTAGTCAGCACTGGCATTTAAAGGTGTATAACTAAAGGCGGTGCTGCTATTGCTGCTAATTCTTTTGCTGAGCACAAACAGATGCCTTTATTTCACCTCGTCTTGATTTTGGTCCCTCCTTACTAAGTGGAGATTGTACTCATGATGACTAATTTTTTATTTATTTTTTTTAAATCAATGAACATGGATGCAGATGAACATAGATGCAGAAAAACATACACTATATTGACAAAAGTATTCGGATACAACTGTTTTTCAAGGTTTGGGCTAGGCCCCTTACTTCCAGTAAAGAACTTGGTCTTAATGCTTCAGCATACCAAGACATTTTGGACAATGCCATGCTTTCAACTTTGTGGACACAGTTTGGGTGAAGCCCTTTTCTATTCCAGCATGTCTGTGCCCCAGTGCACAAAGCAAGCTCCATAAAAACATGGTTGGATGAGTTCAGTGTGGAAGAACTTGACAGGCCGCAAAGAACCCTGACCTTATCAATGCTCTACAGAATGAATGGAAACAAATTCCCACAGAAACTCCAAAATCCTTCCAAGAAGATTGGGAAGTTGTTACAGCTGCAGAGGGACCAACTCCATATTAAAGACTATGAATTTAAATGCAGTGGCATTAAAGGCCTGTTGGTGTAGTGGTCAGGCATTCCAATACTTTTGTCCATATGGTGCAGGTGCAGATGTACATAGATGTCGTTGATGCAAATTTCCAGTCTTCTGTAGCAACCCTGAAGCAATCCGTGTCATTAGATTGCTCATGTTGACATTGAACTGCGCTGAATAGACGCACTACCAAAACTACAAAAGTTTTGCCACGCACTGATGTTTGCTACATTTTCATGTTACTCACTTAATATTTACTCAATATTTTGCAAGCAAAAACATTTATAGTATGTTTTTTTATCTCTGCTGAACTACATAATTATTATTATAATGTGGATTACCAGATAACCATTTAACAAGCTACTAGGTGGCAGCCAATAGCATGAAACAGTTAACTAAAGCATTTAAAAATAAAGGACGGCATAGATTTTGACTCCGCTTGACCACACAAACAGATAAAAGAATGTCAGACATGGACGTTTACATATTCTGACATTTTTATTTATAGTTGTTTCGGCAGATTATGAAATAAATATGAAACTGTGGTGTGCTAAAACATTTGACACTTAGAATATTTGGCATTGGCTATGTTTATGACCATTTACATCATGAGCACAATTTGATCCTTTTTGTGAGATCCTCTTGGTGTGGGTTAATGCTAGTGTCCTCCTTTTAAATGCACAATAAGTTTGTATTCTAGCATCCCCTTGAGGAAAATACAAATGTGAGCTAGTTAGGAAGTTAATGGAAAAGCTGTTTTATTCACTACTAAAGTTAAATACTCTAATTTGTAGGTTGAAGGAGCTCATGTTTGTATCTGTCTTCCATGCAGGCAAGTGGAACAAACAGAACGCTACAATGTGCCCAGTTACGAGGAGGTGGTTGGTAGTGAACAGTACTCCACCCGTCAATTTACTGCACGGCAAGACAGCACCACTCATCTCCCGGCCTATGAAGAGCTGATGGAGAAGACACAGGGTGGGTTGGAGGGTCCTGACCCAGGACACACAGAACCTGCCCACACACCGAACGGAGCGGACGATGCTAACCAAGCAGGCACAAACCCGCCTGCGACGAGCCGCAGGAATGAGCGTCCAGGACTCAAGCTACTTCCTCTTAAAGTGAGGCGTATCAAATCGGAGAAGCTGGGCAGGAAGACATCTAGCAGCACCTCACCAGTTACTGTGTCCAGCATTGAACCCCTCACTCCTCCACCACAGTATGATGACATGCCCCCTGAGCTTCCACAACAGTGACTTCATGTGTACAGAAAGACCACAGTGATGATTTTATCGTTCATGGCTGGTCAAATGTACAGTAAAGGCTTGATAGATTAGTCAATTATCCAGCAAAATGCTTCTGATATTATATATATAATATACAATATTTTGAAACACCAATTTTGGAGAACTCTTATTCCTTTACTATGACAAGTGACTTGCTGACTACTTTTTGGTATACTAGACTTTTCCAAGACCTCAGATATACCACATTACCATGGTTACACACCAAATGATGTTAATAATCAATGGAGAGTGATACAATGTCTGACTGTGTTTATGAAGTTGCGAGTAGGTCCTCAAATGTTAATCTAAAATAACTCTGCTTAACCTGTTAACCCACTGACAAAAGAGAGCATTTCAAAGAGATTTAAATGAATCCTTAATCTCCCATGCGTAATGGTGACTAAGGGGTTTTCTCATAAGGCATGTTCCTGGATCAGTTATTCTGTTCCTGTTCCTGGGGCAACATTCCTATTAATGAGTTAGCACCCGCACTCCCCTCCAAATCAGTTGTGAAGAGCTCATTTCAGTTCTTAAAGCTGATTCTTTGATTCACTTAAAATATTGAAGATTAATCTATGGACGTCATCAGAGTAAACTTGTTGATTTAAGACCATCATCATCATATTGATCCAGAATTCATTTGCTTTAACAATGATCCTGGATCAGCACTAAATATCATGATGATCCTGAATCAGTATCAGTGAATCTTTCCAGGATCAGTGTGACAATGGAGTGTCTACTGTGATGATGGCCCTGGATTTAGATCTCATTTAAATCAATCCTGAAAGAGGTAGACTATGGGACAAATCATAGTTTTCAGGACAGAAATAAGCCACACAATGTTTTCCCCCTGGGACTAAATGCCAAAATCAGTTACCTCTGCAGATAGATACCATTGGGGGGAGGAAAGTTTTAAACAAATGTTGTTTTGGGAACATTAAAAGGATATTAATCCAGGAACATGTTTTATTTGGAAAATGATTTGATTAACCTGTCCTTGCTCTACCCATTAATGTGTTGTAACACCTGAGCACCTGACTAAGCATAATGGAATGTTGGGAGAAATCCCATTCAACCCAGTATAAAATTGTTCCTCACTTCACTATAGAGTAGCTTTAAAGTAACTAGATTCCTTCACCCTGTGTGTTTGGAGATCTGTGTGGCACAGTTCCGTATTATGTTTAATTTGCTTTTTTGCTCCTACCTGAAACAATATAAATGGATTTGTGGGTAATGCATAGATAGGACAGTTATACCATTTACACCATGAACTTGGATGCTATTGTGCTTCTGTTGCTTCTTCCAAAGAAAGAGTGTGAAGTTTTAGTTTACTGCTTGATAGAAATTCAACTGTCTGAGTCAGTGTGGTGAACAGGCTGCATTAGGACTAGACTAGAAGAATAAATGCTAAATCTGTTAAGCGATGACTTCCATTAGCACTTATCGGATTGCATATAAATTGAATATCAATTGATTTTAATACTAAAGTGTGTATATGGGCACGTGCTTATATTCTGTTTGTCAGATCGGTCTTGAGTGCAAGAAGGCCCTTGTTACCGTAGTGACGGGCATTAAGGTCATGAATGTGTGTGTGTGTGTCTGTCTGTCTCTCTCTCTCTCTCTCTCTCTCTCCTCTCTCTCCTCTCTTTCCTCTCTCTCCTCTCTCTCCCCTCTCTCCCCTCTCTCTCTCTCTCTCTCTCTCTCTCTCTCTCTCTCTCTCTATGACCGCGGACACAGGGCAACTCTTTCACACTGCAGCTGTCTGTTAAATCACTCACTCTGCACTGCCTCACTCTTTCTCACACACAAAGCATTCTCCTATTCTTCATCACACAAACCTACAACCCCCAACCACCAGTGATCTCACATTCACTCACTCCCTTCCACACACACACGCAAACGTGTACACACACTTCTTGAGAAGTTGGTAGACCTGTTCCACCCAATCTGCAGTAGCAGCAATATTTACTCACATGGAAAAGCAAGACTTGAGATGCTTTTATAACGTATTGCTCCTTCATGTAAGCAACATATGACACATGTATACTTCTCAGCTGTTGTCTAAAGTCTTACTGCGGATGAAGTTATGAGCGTTAGGACTCCTACAGATCACTGTTTACTCGCCGTCAGAGAAAAGCTGACCTTTCAGGGTACAAACACCAGGTGCCCCTGCAGGGTGCATCTTTACTACCTTTAGTTTTGTAAGCTGCATTGAATCCATGCTGTTTATTTTGGCTGCAGCCTTTTTAGTTATGTTAAATTATATATTGTGGAAATATGCCTCTTCCCCCTGGGGAAACCCATTTAGAAAACTTAACATTATGGACCATGATGTGCCTTTGAGGGTACATTAGCATTGTTTGTACATTTGTGGGGCTAAAATTTTCATGGATAGTACCTTTTTTGATGGTGTATAGTGTTTGTGCTTCTATTTGTTTCACACTGCCCTGTATCTAAGAGCAGTTTTGTTTGAAAATGTACAGCGCTTTCTAGAAGAATGTTTACTCGTTACATGTAATTCCTTAAAGCTTTAGTGATCCACTTTTTCTTTGTTCGAATTTTGAATATTTTGTAAATAAAGAAGATATTTGTTTTGGAAATCTGATTTGTACAGCTGTGTGTGTTGTTTGCATTATTTGCATATAAGTTGAAGAAACAAAAGTGCATTTAAAATGTGGACTCGGGTCATTTAAGCTAGGATGCTTCTGATGCTCACCATCTAGTGGTTGATGGATGTCAACACAACCTGAATTCCTGAGCACCTTCTAGTACAGGTCAGAAAACTTCACTGATTCTGGAGAAAACCGCTTATGTTACAACTGCACAGAGACACAAGAACAATACATAATATATACTCAAAATTAAATTGATAATGATTTAGCACACAATCTGTTCAGACTATTAAAAGAAAGAAAAGGACACAGATTTAATCCCAATAAGAAATTGCACATCTGTGTAGCAGCAAGCAGCAAGAGATTATTGTGTGTGTGACAGGAGGAGAAGTAACAGAGTCTGAAAGGTTCTACAGTTCAGTCTGAGTAGTTTTGGGATCTGTTTCATACCAAAAATGTTCTGACAGCATAGTTAGAGCTCTATAGAGATGTGGTAATCAGAAGATAAGCCTTTTCTTATATAAATGTGCAAGCCCCAACTCCACTGGTCTTTTTTTCGGAAACTTGATTTGGTCCCAAATAAAGTAATATTAACCTCCTTTTTTTCTTTATTTCACAACATTCGTTACAAACGTGCGCTGAGCTGTTATTGAACTTTATGCAGATGTTGGGTTTGTAGCCTTGGGTTACAGTCAACCTGAATTCCAAACATTTTACCATGCTATTAAAAAAGGTTTCATTACATATTAAACATAATTGATAATTCAGTATTCCTGTAGTCTTTGGGTGAAGTGTAGTAACTGCCTTGAAAACAGCTGCTTTTGATGATGTCACCATGCACCAGTGGGCAGTTAAATGCAGAGAAGAATTCACTGTTCTTTTAATTCTGTGTGCTGGGTGTGTTCATGGATGACAAAATGGTCACTTTATGTATTTACAATATTTATTGTCAGAACAAACCTCTATTTTTACAAAAGTTACGTTAAAGCAGAAGAAAAAAAACATCCTTAACTTTCAGTGTAAGTTGATGTAAATAAAGTGAGTATGGCGAGACACTACAAGTTTTTAAAACAACAGATGTTTCAATTCATCTTTGCCTTCTCCAAATATTCTTACAGATATTTTCTGGATCCGACGTTAGTAAAGGATTACATTTAGATGCAAATGGGATGTTGCCTATATACATTTATCAGACAATTTTATCCAAAGCGTCTTCCGTTCCCTATCTACAGGGGACAGTCTTCCCGGAGCAACTTGGGTTTAAGGGTCTTGCTCAGGTACCCAGTGGTGGTGCTGAAGGTAGGATTCAAACCCATGACCTCTTGGTCCAGAGGCAAGTATCCTACCCACTACCCACTCCTACCCTCACCACCACTACCACCACCACCCCCACCTTAAATATACATCCCACTTAAATATACATCCCTTTGCATATTTAAATAATCCAGCCTTTTTCATGATGTTTAATTGTGAAGACACACTCCAAAGAGAGGCTTTTATTGAGGAGATTATTGAAATCTTTCTATTTTTGGTCTAATTGAGAAAGTACTATTATTTTTTACTTCTGTCCAGTAGTGTATTTAAATTTTTATTGCAAGGAAGTATTGGGAATAACTGAAATTAATGTAACTGACTGGTTTTGCACAGTAAGTGCAATGGATGTGAAATCTTATGTAGCAGTTTCAAAACAACCAGCCCTTGCCTTTATCACACAGGATTCACAGCATCCTTTTTGGAAATAACTTGTGCCCAAACCCTCCCAGCACATTTTCAAGCATGCAGACTGTCCTGTCTAATTTGCAGGACGCTCATTCCAAACTTGTGAGTCCATCTCATTCCTGCAGCTCAATGGGGTCTCAAGACTAGGGAGGCCAAGACATAATTCATTTTTTGCTTTTCTTTGGGTTGGAAATAATTTTGGCACAGACTATGAAAGTTTGGAATTATCCTGATGAAGAATTAAATTACATGTCATTGAGTGATGACGAACTGATAAATAGTGAATGTCAGTGCACTAAAGACAGACCTGATATGTCTTTTTCAAACAAATTGTGCCTTTGTAGCTAAACAATACAGGCTGCAAAATACTGAAAACAAGTAATTTACATATGTTTTAATAATTCTAATATTTTCTTGTTATAACATTTCGAAAAAGCAACGATTTGTTTGTTTGTTTATTGTATGGTTTGTATTGTATGTTTATAAAAAAGCATTGCAGGCTAAACAAAACAAAGTGATTTTCTTGTTAAGACATGAATATTCCAAAATCACTGGCAAGTACAGGACACAGAAATCTTCTTTATGATAAAAGCAGAAAAATCGACCTTATATGGGAAGAGTGTTAGCATGAGCTTTTATTAAGAATAGCTATGAAATGTGCACTACTTACTTCTCCTTTCTTTTAAAAACATTAATATTACAAAACCCACTTGCAGGCTGTGCATGTGACACAGAGACTGCTTGGGCAGCTGTATCAGCAGTGAACAGAAGTACACAGCATCCTCATTTTAGTCGTGTTTATGGTAACAGCAGTGCTATAACTAACATCTTACTTCTCACTTTCTCTATATGTTCTTGGGTGACATGAGAACTGAAATGTTGAATTTATATGTATAATTTCCACAAAAACACATTTGTTAGAAGCAGAAGTCACTCTCTGAACTCAGGAAGAGGAACTAAACTCATACAGTCCAGCTGCTAATTTAGCCTCACTTCAACTCATAGATCTTTAAAGTTAGTAAACCTTACCTCATTAGAATGGGCTGGAGTAAGAAATGCCAAAATGAATAAAGGAATATATATACATATATATATATATATATATATTAGGGCTGTCAGTAGATTAAAATATTTAATCGCGATTAATCTCATGTTTGCCATAATTAACTCGCGATTAATCGCACCTTTAA
>JBBPDC010173037.1:0-16826 GCA_037974485.1 Hemigrammopetersius urotaenia | reverse complement strand
TGAACGCTGAACTGGAGTCTAAAAACAACAATCCCACACAGTTACCCTGTTTCTTGTCCACGTGGCTGAGAGGGGTGTGCAGGACGGGGGAGATGGCGCCCCCCCCCCCCCCCGCACCTTCTAAAGAACCCATTTCGACCAAAGTTTGCCAACAAAAGGGTCAAAAATGTTCTTCTATGGCAAATGTAAAATGTGCCCCTTTTGCCATATTCATATTTAGTCTTGATGAACCTAACATAAACCTAACCTAACCTGAACCTAACCTAACATAAAAACCTATCAAATTTTGGTTACTTTCCTATGAGATGCCTGCATCACTAACGCTTCCTGTCTGGGAAACACCAGCACAGCATGTCTGATTAAATTTTAGTCATGTCAGGGGAGGCTTTTTCATTTTTATATATAACAGCAAATGTTTGATGATTTAACCAATTACCTTTTACATTATTCTAGTTGGTGGGTTTTAAGCTTCTATTACTTGCTAGCTTTGTTGCTTTGTTGCTCCCAGACAAGAAAACGCCCGATGCCAAATACTGCTGAGTGATTATCTACATTCTGCATAGTTCAGTTATTGAGATGATAACAAAGTTATTCATAATGTTTGGATGTGCATTGCAGATAAACCCAAATTTCTTTATTGTGGTGGTGATAGGAATCAGGGGGCACAATCTCGAAAACACCAACATAGCAATTATATATTCCCTGGACATTATTTTCCCACACAACACCCTGCATGTACCTCTCTGCCATTAATATGTTTAATGGGGACATATTATGCAAAACTCACTTTAGTTATAACAGGTCTATGGGCTACAAAATATGTTCATTAAGTTCTTTGCACAAAATAACTCCCGCATAAAGAGATCTCACCAGCTCTATTCTTCACAGTTTCTGTCCCTTTCAAAATGAGCCGTTTAAGGGTTCTGTCACTTTTAGGCAAATAAGCTGTTGTTGGCCACACCTCACCCATGCTAACGCTCCACATGAAACCAAGGCGCTATCCAGCCCTATACGTTCGACCCTGAGTTGGACCCAGAGCAAGATGAACACAACACTTCATGTGTAACATGCCATTGCCTGTAGCTGTAGTGCTCAGCATATTATGCTGGATATTCAACTAATCTAGTGGGGGTGGGGGCGCGACAGGTGAGGGGTGGTTCTATGCAAATTTCCCCATACATCTCAATGGGGGGGGCATCCAAATGGCTCGCAGAAGCTTATGATTCCTGACGCACAACGGATGGATGTTTTTTTTCTCCACACTTTATGTTTATAGGAGCAGTACAAAATACAAAATACAAAAGGATGCCAAAAGTGAGTTTTGCATAATATGCCCCCTTTAAAATATACATTTTAGACCAAACTTTAACATCTTAAAACAAAGTCTCAGCCATCAGCCAGGGTATTCATCACTACTGCATGTAATATCTTTCTGTGAAGTAGCTTTTAGAGGTATTAAATGCAAATTGAGCTTGGGTTCAGTAGGCCTTTGGTTATTTTATCATGTTGTATGTGAACTGGGTTAATGTGTTGATATTGTGAGCACTGAAGTTTTTACCTTATTACCCCTTCCTCTCTCTCTTTCTCGCTCTCTCTCTCACACACACACACACAAACATAATTTCATTCTATTTTCTGCTGGTTGTTTAAGACAATGAGATTTTGCACTGAAATGTCTGATGCTGCCAGAACTTTATTATCATGGACCGCATTTGATTGTAAGGGCAGAAAATCAACTGGAGCATGAAGTTTAAAGACCACTAATTCTTTTTTGGGGGGTTCCAATTCTTTCCTCAAGCTAGGAAGATGCAAGCTAACATAAGTTATCCAAATCACATGAAACCTCACTGGCAATACTATCAACACTAGCTGTCAGTTCTGTAACAGGGGCAGTTGGTAGCCTAGTGGTTAGGGCATTCATCCTGTGATCAGAAAGTTCAGGTTCGATTCCCAAGACCGCTAAGCACAGCTGAGGTACCCTGAGCAAGGTATCGTCCCCACACACTGCTCCCCGGGCGCCGTGTTCCTGGCTGCCCTCTGCTTCACCTAGTGAATGGGTTAAATGCAGAGGAAGTATTTCGTGCTGTTCACACTGTGTGCTGTGGTGTGTTCACGTATGACAAATGTTCACTTCCCTTTAAAATCAGCTAACAGACGCCTGCACTGATCGTGCTCAGTGATGAGGGGGAGAGGGAGGGCATTCTGTCTACCTAGAGAGTGCAGAAACAGTTATACTGTCTTGTACCCCCAACCAGTAATGAATGTGGGACAGCTGGGAAAACAATCATCCAATGAAATGGCCAGTGTTCAGACAGCTGTGCCACTCAGGAGCCCAAAGACCGATACTGAGAGAATTTCTTCATTTCCTTTGTATGTGAGTTATAATGCTATAGTGGTGAAAGTAAACCTACTTTCAAAATGGGGCATTTTCCATGAAACCATTTTGCAATTTAGTTCTGTCCAAATTTAAAGAGGTTCAAGAAAATGGGAAAAATTGTGTACATTTGCTTTCCAAACTGTCCCACCCAGGGTGAGTCTCTGCCTCTTGACCCTAGTGAGGATTACACAGCGAGAGAGTGAGTGCTTGCTAAAATAAAGCTTAAAAGTGTTCAGGACTGTATTACCAGGGTCTGAGTCGAGTCTGGACTCAAAACAGACATTGGTTTAATTATGTCAAAATCCATCTACAACAGATAATGACACTGACAGCCTTGTAACCAATCACATGCCTGCCAACACTCACCTCTACATACTCAGCACACAATGAATCCATGCTTATCATTTTCATTTCAGACACAAGCATGATGTTGGAAGTGAAATGAATAAAGTGAAGCAGTTTTCTTTAGAATAAATAACAGCCTCATTTCAGCTGCACTTGTTTTTGATTACAAATAATATAATAGTGCATAATGACCTTGAATTGGACAAGTTGTCTTATTTTGAAAAAAGGATCTCTTGACAAGGTGTCAGAGTGGGGGCCACGAAGCCCACACTCTGAGCTACCTCTGGGGAAAGAACAGGCTGGCAGGCAGACGTCCATGCTGTGGTTCTCTATTTTCAAAAGAAAATAGAAAATACATAAATAGGCAGGCGGGCCTCCTGAAGTGTAAAAACATGAAGACAGGGAACAGGAACAGGGAAAACACAGGCAGGATACGAGGCGACGGACACATGAGGATAGACTAACTGAAACAGGCTTAAATACACAGGATAATCAATGGGCTAAACATAGGCAGGTGGAACTAAGGACATGTGATACACAACAGAGATCATGTGACACACAGAAGACAAGTGACCAAAGCAAAACCCAGAAAACTTCAGAATAAAAGCCCCCCCCAGAACACAGGACAGAAAACAGAACAAATACATAACACCAGCATAAACCAAAAGCAGTGGCCCTAAACGGCCACTGACCAAGCCGTGACACAAGGCCTCTACTTGTGTCAGTCAGGCCCCAATCCCATTATTGTAGCACTGCAAACACATGATGTAATAGTAAGTATTGTCTCTATTATGGGTCAAAGGAACAACTGATGACTCAACAGGTTCGGCCTATAAAATCCCAACAGCCGAGGCTTTTTCCTGGATAAATGTGTTCAGTCCTTTTTTTATTGATGCAATCTGCTTCTGGCCTCCTGAGCATGACACAGTTCTCAAGCTATTGCTTCATTTATCTAGCTTTATTAAGGTTGCCGCTTTAAAAAGCGACCGCTCCAGACCAGAGCGCACCTCCAAGAGATAGGGGCAATTATGAAGAGTTACATAGGAGATCACGAGGCATAAATTACACACAGCTCCTCTTGTGACTTTCCCTTTCTGAGTAAACTTAAGTTTCACCGTAATCCAGATGTACAGGCTTTGGATGGGCCTTGCACATAAGGACTAATGAGATTAGGGATAAAGGGAAAGTAGTGGAGCTGCTGGGAGCTCGAAAGAGAGAAGAAGCGGAGCAATGTGATGGAGCTGAATGCCTGCCACGTTGCCTCCTTCTACTGCCAGCATTCTTAATTGATTACTTGATGCACTGTAACTGATTGTGAGTCTTGGTGAATCAAGAGTTTGCAGAGCAAGAAAGTGGGGGTTAAGACTTAGGCAGAAAAGAAAGAGAACGATTGGGATTAAGTACTAGGGGAGAAGGCCCTCTAAAGAATAGGGATGGCGCGCTGCTGATTGCTTCGGAGGCTACAAATTGCGTCAGAGAATTCGGGAAATTCCACGTATTGTTCTGATGATATTACTTCGCGCTGCTTCAGGCAGATATGATAGAAGTCATGCGAATTAGGGAAGCTCCGAGTAGGATGCTGCTCGGGGGGCTCGCCGGGACAATTTGTCATTTATGGCGAGAGGCTCATTAATCTCGCATTTCTCCACGTGAACTGAGTTGCATTCAGCAAAGGGAGAGCAAGTTATGGAAAGAGGGGGAGGGGGGGGGGTGCAGGAAGGAGCATTGGGAAGGCACCCAAATTATTTGATCCCCATCAAACTCCTGCTACCTGATGCTGATGTCAGAGACAGGAAGGATTATGCTAGCACTGATTAGATCTCAGTCACTTTGTTCCTCCTGATAACACGTTATTATTATTATCAGAGACATCTTCTTTTCATCACTGATGGAAGAGAGAGGAGGGGAGAAAAAGACGGGGTGACATTGAAAGCATACGTATCCCTGGCACCCCCCCCCCCCCCTTCGACTCTTTTTTCAAAACTCTCTCTCTCTCTTTTCTCTCTTTCTGCTCTCTACCTCTCTGTCCCTCTCTTGCTTTCGCTCTTCTTTTTTCCTTTCTGTCTTTCTCAGTTTCTCTCTCTGTCACACATTCAGTTTTCTTTTTGTTCTCTGTCTCTCTCATTTATCACTTATCCTTGCTCTCTCTCTTCCATATTTCTCTTTCCTTCTTATCATCTCTCCCACATTCTCCCTCAGTTTTCTGCTGTTCTCTCTCACTTTTTTTTCTGTTCTAAATCTCCTTCTTAGGCCTACTGTCTGTTCCTCTCATATCTTTCTGTCTTATCTTTCTCAAGCTGCTTCTGTCTTTTATTCTTTCATTCTCTCCCCCCTTTTAGTTTCTCACATTTTTGCTCTCTCTCTCTCTCTCTCTCTCTCTCTCTCTCTCTCTCCCCTGCCTAGTCATGGCCTTGCTTAAAGTGCTTATTATAAATATTGTACCCTGCCCTCACTATCACTCCAAAACAAGCCATTAGCTAATCGTATTGAGACCTACTTCTGCAACATGCCTGCTTTTCTTTTCTCTTTTTGTAGCCCAGTAAACAACAGGCTGAATAAAGACCTCAAAGGGCCTCCTCCGAACTTGTTTTCAATTACAAAGCCGAAGCTGAAGAGTCTGAGAATGGAGAGGGCGAAGCGCAATGTCTCTCCCAGTTCCTGTTTTTACAAATTAAACACGGTTTAATCCTCCTAGCTATTTTCCTTTGCCCTTGGACTTCATTTGTGTAAAATTCTATTAATTCCAAATTCCTCATTGCTTTTTTTCCCCCCACGGCTTTGACAAAGAAAGTCGTCAACCTGGCATGTCTTCTTTTTCTGTCTCCCGCCCTATTTTATGCCTCCCCCCTCCTTTTCCCGTTTGAGAGGAACAGTCACGGCCTAAAGGCGAAGAGTGCTGCGTATAATAATATCAAAGCTAGACCTGAAAGCAGCTTCTTTGAGAGCCTGATTTCTGGTAAGGACTCGGGGGCAGATCTGAAGACCCTGTCAGGGAAAAGAGTTTAGTGCAAGTCACTGGGTGCTGTTAGTGTCACTCAATAATTTGGAACTTGTCCTTGGGGAGCATGGCCCACCTGTGTCCTTATTTGCGCAGTTGGAACAGTTGGTTTTGAACTCCAACTGACCCCAGCACTGCCTGGCAAGACACTAACTGACCTAAGGGTTAGCTGGAGGTCCTTGGAGTCAGATAGCACAAAGCAGCAGAAAGTGCACAAAGAAGAGACAGGGCTAAATCAAAACAGTTGGTTTCCAGAGACTCTGGCACAGTCTCTGTGCCCCATGAAGACAGCCTTTAGATCCATGTAGCCTAAACTAAGACTTTTAGGAAAGTGGTTCAATATAAATACACTAGTTGCTAGATTTTTCTTTTCTTTTATTAGGTCTTTACCCTATTCTCACCAATGTATTCATGACCAATTTCACTCAAGTGGAAGGTCTGGGATTGTGAAGGCTATTACAACCTTTTTCAAGGCACATTTGATACTACGACATCTTCGTTAATGCAGACATCTTGACTGCTCAACATACTTGCAGGAGAATAATAATTACCAGTTCTATTACTAATATATGCTATTAGCTTATTGATGCCTTTGTTCTCCTTGGGTGGGTATAATAGTTCATCCTCCCACTTCTCGCAATACCAATCAGCAAAGTCAGCAAAAATGCTTGTTTGCAGGCCCAGCCCATCACTGACTGGGCCAATGTGTAAACACATGTACCACTTGGGAGCCATTCAATAATGACAGTTAAAACCAGATCTTCTGTTTAGATCATTAATATTTAAAAAAAAAAAAAAAGGAGTTGAAAACACACATCCACAACATGCTTCTAGTGCCCCTGTGGGATTCTAGTGCTATGTTAGAGCTAATGGCAATGCACACAAACATTTTTGGCAGTTCTAGACTGGATTAAACTTAGACATCTGAGGCTTATCAAACGCATTTTAACTTTTATTTTGGTGTTTGTAACAGTCATTTTTATATAGCTGCCTTGTATTTTGCATTTCTGGAGTAACTTCATCAGTAAAGTGTCCTGGCATAGAGCTCCTGTTGTATAACACCTGACATAAACCCACTGCTCGTATTAACAATAAGTGATATATCTAGTAATTGAAAAGTTGCAGTGATTTCTCTGTTACTTCTGAATCGATGATAATCTCATGTGGAAAGTCTGCAATCGAGCACCTGAAGACCAAACCAATGTGATTGTATCTACCTGAAAGCGACTGAGAAAACACATCCATCCGTTCATCCATTCTATGACCCGCTTATCCCAACTGGGGTTCCAGGAGGTGCTGGGGTCTATCCCATGGACAGGATACCACAAGTAATGTTTTCATGAACTTAAAATTACGTCTTTTTCTTAGGTTTCAGAAAAATACAGTTTAATGTCTAGAGCTCCAGAAGGCCAGATTACATCTGACCATTTGTAAATTATCCGTTGCTTAAATAATATAACCACTACGTATGATGATTTATACGGGGCATTTACAAAAATAGCCATTATTGTCCCATATCATCATTTTTTTTATAAAACTAAATGCAGTTATACTTAAGCACTGCAGTGCTCTTTCATTTACTAAATGTATCTAGGCTCTATTTTAGCAAGTACATTAACTGATCAAGGTGACATAAGCACAATTTATTCTCGGAAGATATGAAAGGTTAATTAAGCTGATGATTCGTGTCAGGCTGAAATATGACAATGTTGAAGACGGGTATTATTTTCCATCGGAAAGGCCTTAATTATTAGCCAAAGGGAATATCCTGACCTGTCAGAAACACTCCTACACTAAGTGGAAACTGTAGTTTCATTTAATGGAGTTAAAAGGTCTAATAAAGGCAATTCACACCTCTCTCAGCAACCTTGCTAACACTTTATTTGAAGGTATAATAAAGGTAATATGTAATAATCTATATGTAGGCAATTAATTGCTTGAGAGAATGCTATTTCAACCCTCTGTGTACTTGTGCATGTGGCTGGGCTGACAATAAATTCTCTTGAATCTTGAATAATAGTGAATTTATAATGTAATACTTAATAGAAACAAAACATTTGTAAGCAAGCTAAGAATTGCGTTAAGGTATTTATAAGACCGAAATGATAATAAGGTGCTATTAACTGATTGTTGATTATGAGTCATGTGCTTTTTTATTACAATGGTAAAATTAATCAGGAAACACAAACAGGTTATAAATGTTAAAAATGGCATTAAAAAAAATCAAAGAATTTATATTTATTTTAACATAAAAAATGATCACAGTAACAGGCACTTCCAGTAGTTGATATGCTTTAGCTAGGTTTTGATATTATTAATTTTCTGTATTAATTTTATTGTATATACATTAATTTTATTTATCCTGGGAGACATTTCAAGGGCATTGTCACGGGCGTGAGGGCTAACCCCCCACGACCGAGAGCTATCGTAGAACAAGGCTGGACACCAGGGCTTCATGCTGCAGTGATATTTATTAATAAACAGAAAGCAAAAAAGGCACGCGGGCCAAAACTAGGGAAACTAGGGTCAGGTACAGGGCAGAAACAGGGCAGGAATGAGGCTAACATAAAGCTCTGAACAGACGCTCAATAAAGACGATGGACAGACAACGAGGGTGACACACAAATAGACCTAAATACAAAACCTAATGGGGATGAGACAGGACACAGGTGGCAACTCAAAACCATGCGACACAATCATGAACACGAAACAGGTGGAAACTCAAATCACAGAATCACAGAACCACATGGGGAACAGACACATGACACAGGGAGAACAGAACAGGAATAAACAAAGCAGTGCAATGAACAGAAAACCCCAATGAACCGAAAACCCAATAAACAGAGCCATACTGAAAAACACAGACCCAGAAAACCCAAACAAAAAAGCAGCGGCTAACCCCCGCCACTGACCAGGCCGTGACAGGCATGATGTCGGGACTGAAACTAGAAGGTGGAAATGATGCCTTCACATGGTATTTTAGCAGCATTCTGACTGGCTGTTTCAAAGTTGTGGGAGTTAAAACAATTTTAAAGGGTGTTCCAAGTGCCTGGCAGACTTTGGAGGTTTAATGTAATGCAAAATTAAATTTGTTATGCTACATTTAGTTCCATATGAGTTTCAAGCAACTAGAGTGGTGTGAAAGTTTCATGTAAAGCCAAGTTTTAAATGGGCCTGAGGCACCCCAGCAAAGGCACCGCAGCATTCAATCACTCCTCAGCTTCGCTCAGTCATTACAGAGAAAAACTATTACTTGAAAATATCTACTTTCAGCGGCAAGCCACTCCAGTCCAGTGTGTGCGTATTTAAACAAACAGCCAGTGGTAACCAGAGCCACGGGCCACTCTTCCTATAGTCCTCTTGTTCTCGGGTGTAATTACAGCTGGAGACGGCTCTGCCGGAAAGGTGTGATGGCTGTCTTGGGGAACATAACCACCCTGACCCACGGATTTAAGACAACCCCACTCGTCTGTAAGCGAATCCTCCATCCATGAGCTCTCTGGGCGGCAGTAAAGCTAGCATAAGCACTGCTGCCATTATTCCTTCCCTCATTGGGCACATTAGGACAGCAGCAGTATGGACACAATTTCCAGGCTCATTTTCACGCTTGATTGGGAAGTTTTAAGACCACGGCACTCCCTAGCACAAAAAAAGAAAAAGTCAATTCAGTATAACAATGGAACAAGGCGGAGGAGTCCATGTGTCATTAGCTCACATCCATCCCTTTTATTACAGAGACCCAGAATGCATAGTCAGCTTTGCTACTGACTTAGCTCTCTAGCTAGTAGATTATATTAGGAACCAGTACAATATATTCATGAGGGGCAGTGCTGTGTTTAGATGTTCCCGTTCCATCCATCCATCCATCCATCCATTATCTACCCCTTATTCCTGCATTCAGGGTTGGGGGGGGCTGTAGCCTATCCCAGCTGCAATGGGCGAAGGCGGGGTACACCCTGGACCGTCGCCAGCACGTCGCAGGGCCACATATAGAGACAGACGACCATTCATGCTAACAATCACACCTACAGGCAATTTAGAGTGATCAATTCACCTATTCCCCAAAGCACGCCTGTTTTTGGTGGTGGGAGAAAACCGGAGAAAACCGGAGGAAACCCACGCGGTCACGGAGAGAACATGCAAACTCCGTCCCCGTTCCAAGTATTACTTATTCTCTGCTTTGGAAAACTTGATTTTGTTCTTAGCATTCAGAAATTAGTAATGATTTATCTAAGCAAGGAGGCCTTGCCTTCCACTTTGTAGCGTGTGCCATTGCTTCATACTAAGGAAGACACTTTCATAAACATGAAGCTAACTTTCGGCTTTTGCATTATTGGAACAAAATAAAACAAAGACATATGTATTCATGCAGCTCTGGAAAAAAATAAGAGAACATTTATTTTTAAATCAGCATCTCTATGAGTGTTACAACCATTCCATGCCAGTGTCTGTTAAACTCCTACACAAGCACCTCATTCTGCTTCATTAGGTGCTGATTAGTGATCATGTGACCAGTGGAGGCGCTGTTGGGTTTGTCGAGCACTTTAGAGCCAAGGCCTTCTTTCTAGAAAGTCCCGACTTGGTCACAATCACCTGAATCAAATCTTATTTAATGAGGAAAAGCATAACGGCACTGCTGTAATCAACACTCTCCTCTCACAATGTGACCAGTTGGATGGAAAACCACTACTAGAAGTTCGTCAAAAGGTATTTATTGCCATTTTGATTGAGTGAAGAAGACAATTGTTTTGTCATTTCCTTTAAACTTATGTTTTAAAGAACAATCATTTTATTTGGAAATTAGGAGCAATATTGTCAGCAGTTATTAAAAACTAACGCAAAGCTGTTCAGTTCAATATTTGCACCCATGAAAGATAAAACCAGAAAAACTGATTTTTTTGCAGCAGTTTCTTATTTTTTCCAGAGCTGTATTTAAGTTAAAATAATGAAATAATAGCACAATTTTAACAGAAAGACAGTGTATATGTTAGGGTTGGTCAGCGGCCGGTAGAGGCCGCTGCTTTTCTGTTTTGTTTGGGGTCATGGTTCTGTTGGGTTTTGAGGGCTTTTATGTTGGAGTTCTGCTTTGTGTCACGTGTCTTTGGTTTTCAGCTGTTTTCTGTTTACGTGCTCTTTTGTCCCAGCTGTCTGTGTTCTGTTTCTGATTAATTTGTGTATTTAAGTTCGCCATTCTGTATCTGTCCATTGTCTTTCAAGAGCTTTATGTTTGCCACGTTCCTGTGTTGTTTAGGAATCTCGTTTTCTGTTTTGGCCCGCGTGCCTTTTTTATGTTTTGTAAATAAATACACCTCAGCATGGAGCCCTGGTTTCAAGCCTGCTATTTCCAAGATAGCTCTCGGTCGTGGGGGATTAGCCCCCGCGACCATGACAGTATATTCCTGGATGGGAACTGTATATTTCTGGATTGTTAACCATTTAAACACTTCTGAAGCATCTGAACTTCCACCGACTTTTCTTGAAATGAATGCTTGCGAAATAACCCGGCCCTTCACTGTGACCCAAATAACAATACATGCTAGTTCCAATTAAACCTTCCTGGGGCCTTGAAAAAGTCTTTCCGAAAGGTCTTGAGAAAGTGAGGTCTCTTCCTTCCGCCGTTTGAATCCTGCTGAGACTGAAGAGCAGCGATATCCGAGTCATCCCCCGTGTGGCTACAGAGGGGGGCTAAATATATATTTACTGTGTGAAGTGCAGTGGGTGGGAGGTAAGGAGCGAGGTGGGAAGTGGAGGGGGGCGGAGAAGCACACTGTAGATGGAGGCACGGAGAGCCGTAGTGAAAGTTGATGGCTTATTCCTCCCCCTCTCAATCCCATCTGCTCAGCACGCCGCGGCCTGCCCTGATCTCAACTCCATCCCCCGCCAACGAGCCTCGCAGGGCCAAGGCCCAGAATAATAAGATCCTTGACACCGGCCCCATCTCCCATCTCTACATGTTAATGCTCCTTCAGCGCAGACGGCTCCGTGTCAAATGGCAGGAAATGATGACCGGGGATCAGTCGGATGCCTCAAAACTGCAGTAAACGGCGAAATCCGACATATACCAGCTCGCTCGGCACCTGGCAGACACATGTTAAATGCAGGTTTACAGCTCAAGGTTTTATAATACTAGGGAGAGAATTGGGGGCACCTCAACCGAGGCTTCTATCCAAGGTTGTAATCTGAAGGGTGAGGTGGGGGAACGCGTCTTCACCAGTGCTGAAAAGAAGTTATTTCACTCTTCTTAAAAAGAAAGGTGCCAAAAAGAAATCTTTGCTTGATGCCTTGGAGCAGTTTTTCCCGGTCGTGGTCCAGGATTCACACTCCCCTGCCCCTGTAGTTTTTTTTTTTTACCCTCTTCAGCTCAGTAAAGGGTTTTTAATGAGATTATTAGCTGAATAAGGTATGTTGGGAGTAGAGCACTAAACAGAAATGTCAAGGTAGAACCTCTAAATTGGTCTGAAATATTATAAATCGTACTTCCAAACCTTGAACATGCTTGACTGTGGAGCAAATGCAGTATCTCGCAAAAGCCCTTCGTGATACTTTTAGGACTATACAGCTAAAACATGACCGAACATAATAAAAGCAAGCATTCATGGATATATTTCCTGGTCAAGTGCAACAATTACCAAGCCCTTCTTGTACTAGTAAAGGACACTAATATAATTAGCATTAATTACATAGCAATCTGGTTCTACGCAAAAAGAGACTACTTGACCTTCAGTACCAACAGGTGTTCAAGCAAGAATCATTCAGCCCCGCAAACACCTTATGAACAATAATCTAGTTCTTTGGGTTGCCATGTTCTATACGTATCCATTGCCTTTACTATAGGATCCCCTGAAGAACTCCTTTCTTAGGGCTGAACACTGTACGTTTTTTTGTCCCCTGCATCAACAGCCGCTTCCTACAATGCCCAATGTGCCATAGCCTTAAGTGATTTTCTGCTATATTTCAAAGATTCTTCCAGGATAGACTAAAATGTGACATAATTAGGCCAATTTTTGTAATCATTATCAAATAGTTTCCCGGGGGAACTGTGAAAGAAGGAGACGCTCAATGAAATTCAAAAGATGTTCTGACTTGGAGATTTTTTTTAAGAAATTGATACAAATTGCATCGTCATTAGCCGTCCCTTTTCAACGCCAGGCCTTCTTTGTCCAAAACAAGCAAGGCCTTTTCTCTGTGACAGCGATGGACTATCGCATCATATTTCTGGAGCATTCTGAACCCTCACTCTGTCTGCTTCAGATAATCACTTATATTTGTATTACACAGCCATTATGTCTTGCAAGCTGGACTGAAAATGCAGCAACTGGAAAGGCATGGGCTCTCCTTGAGCTTTGGATTGAGGAACCAGCACCTTTAAGGACTGACACAACAGCCCAGAAGAGGAGATGTCCTGAGGTCTATAGGGGCAAAATGAAATCTATTAAATGATTACATCTTGATAATCATATGGCTTATAGAAGAGCACCAAAGCCAACAGAAGCCATAAGCTGCTGAGGTCCTGCTCCACTTCAAAATGAAGACTTCGCTTCTGTGGTAACTAAGCTTCTCAGCGGTGGACGCTGAGATAATATATATCCTTGTTGTTTTAGCATCTTTAGCAAAGTCCTTTCAGGTGGCCCCTCTACACGGCAAGCCACTGAGTGTGCGATAATAGTCTGGTAATGGAGTGTCTTATCTGCAGCTCTGTGGCCTTTCAAGAGGGGGGCCTCGGTTAGTGGTTAGCCGTATCTTCTTACACTAAAAAGCTCCCGCATGCAGCCATTTTTACACAAGCACCATCGATAAGGAAGCTTTTTGGAGCTCTAGAGAAGGGCGGATAAGCAAGTCCTAGCAGGAGACGGACTCCAGGAGTCCAGCGGTTGCTCTCATCGATCATATTCAGCGAAAAGGGCTGACGAACTCCAGCTAAGCTCCAGAATATTTGCCACTGACTTCTCTTCCAAGTGTGCGATTGAGTCATCAGCTTTATGACATCCTCATCATCTTTAATAGGCATGGCGTCAGGGCTAGAGAGGCTGGATAGTGAGCACGGTGTGTTGATTTGCTGCTAAACCCTTAAGCCCCTCCAGGCATTCTGGTTACTGAGTGCAAGAGAGCCTTCAGGTGAGCGTGACTCAGAGGCCCCGGGGCCGCACTGCTGTGTTAGGAGCTCATAAATACTGTCAGCCTCATTTCCCAGGCCCTGTCTGGTGCTCCTTGCACTTTTACCGCAGCGTATACACTCACAGGGCAGGTGGAAAAACTGTGGCTGCTGTCCATATGGCTACTCAGAATCTGTTTTGCTATTTGTTTTACTTTCACTTTTGTATTCTTAGTATGTACGTTTACTGTACACAAGTCCATAATGAATGACATTTTACACCTAATTTATATTTTTTACTCACAGCAACAAGTATATGTTTTTTGATACTGATATACATTTTGATACTGATATACAATACCAAACATATCCAAGTCATTTATTTAAACACACATTGAGATAAATTTTTGTAAATTAAACATTTAGAAGTTCAAAGTTGTTATTGTCATTTTCAAATACAGAATGATATTAATGTTTTGATATTAAATAAATAAAACATATAAATAAATAAATGAAATAAAGTATCCCCATCCTAGCTCCGCCCATCCCACGCTCCTCCCTAATCTGTACCTGTACCTTGTTACCCTGTTATTGTTCTTTTTTTTGCCTTAATATGACCCAGATCTGTTTTCTGTGTTATGGGGACACATATGGGATCTTCTCAAATCAGATCCAAACCACTTTCATATGTGGTCCTAAATTGGGCTTGTCTAATTCCTGATCTCTATGAAAACGCTCAATTTGAAATGTGTGTGTACTGGTGTCTGTCTTGAACAGCTGAGAACTTCTTGGGATGGCTTTTGCTCCTGGGTCTCAAATGGATCGCTGCTTCCCGTGTAGTGAACTACACAGACAACAAAATTTGGCATTCACTCAAACACTGCATTATACATCCAAGAGCAATATGAAATCCGTGTTCCCACATCCATACAAGGTATACAGTTCCCAACTAGGTATTCAGTGGGGCAGCTGGTGGTCTGGTGGTTGGGTATCTCCCCTTACGATCGGACGTTCGTGGGTCCAAATCTGCCGACTGCCGATGGCACCACTGAGGTACCCTTGAGCAAGGTACCATCTCCACACACTGCTCCCCAGGCACTGTGTTTCTGGCTGCCCGCTGTTTCTCTTGGTAAAAGGGTTAAATGGAGAGAAGAATTTCACACTGTTCACACGGTGTGCTGGACATAGAGTCCATAGTTTCACTGGTCAGTAGTGTACATAAGTAAGTAAAGGGATATTTGGTATGCAGTCATTCACAAGCCACACAGGTCCTTCAAGTGATGTGAATGGTCATTTCTGTTCCCACTAAATATAGACATGAGTCACTTACACACACAAATGTGAGCTATGCTGTTAGAAGGATCAGATCTTTGCAGAAAAATGTGAGGCGTGAGGTGTGAACATAAAGCCTAAGTAGCCTAAAGGTTTCTCTGTGTGTCTGTGATTAGGTTTATCAGTATTGTTTAAATTCCTGCCTCAGCGAGTTCTTGTGTGACAGTTATTTCATGAATTACATCTAGTTCTGTACAGACAGGTTTGAGACTGTGCTTTAAACCCTCCTGGGGAAATGCTTTAATAATAAAAACGATGTGTCTTAGAAAAGCATGGGAACAGGATTCTTTTATGTGGTCTTAACTTAGTAGGACTGTGTGATTGGGGGAGTTCTAGCTGATGGGAGGAATTGGTGATGACTAAACTGGGAAGAAAATTGAGACCCTCCAAAAAAACATGTTTATGTTAGCAATTTATTAGTATATGTTTATGAATAATTTGTTTTCTAAGGTTTAATGAAGAAACATCCAAACTGGAAGTATCTACACATTTTATTTACATTTGTGTCAAGTAAGTACACACAAGCATCGTCACATGAGCACAGCTTTATTACAAGAATTATATATACAATATATTGAAATATTTTACTTGTGTGTAACCACTGCACAGTAGTAGTGTTAGAAATGTGTGCCATTTGTACATGTGTTTGTGTCCATTTCATAGCCTCAGTATGATTCTATATAAGTTATTTTTGATAACCCAGCTCCATAATGACTGTAGATGGTAAATACATCACTTGTATATAGGTGGTGACCAAGTTAAGACCATCTCAGTAAAGTTTAGCACTTCTGAAAACTGAATGTTTAATGGTTAATCTTTGACAATATCTGACATCAAAGACATCCTGGCTCACGCACACACCCGTCCCGTGAGCACACAGGTCAATCTTAATGCAACTGCCAGTACAGAAGCATTCCATCGGGGCTCAGAACAGCAGGCTGCAGTTCAGGACTGCCTTCCCAGCTAAACTTTTACAACCGTTCAGGCTCTTGTCTTTTGTCCTGGACAGGGAGGAATGAATAGAGAAATAGGGGAGTCCCGGTGAGACCCAAAGCAAATTAGTCCCTGTCTGCAAATGAAGAGTGGGAGCGAGAAGGAAGTGAGCTTGATTTAGAGTTCCTCTCCTCTCCGCTGCTGTCTGCAGGGTGGAGTGATGGTCTGGATCCCTTCAGTTCACACCAGACAAAGACCTGCTTTGTTCTAAAGAATCCTGAACTTTATTAGAGCGGGAAGTTGTGAAGTCATTCAGTAATATAGAGTATTAACTGAGTTCACTTATGCTCAGAAGGCTTTTAGACTTCTTTGTAGCAGTGAGTTCTTTGCTAGTTGGAGCAGCCAGTACACACACATTGGTAACTTTATGAGAAACGTCTACCTGGTAGAGACTGTAGTGCTTCTTTTCATGTATGATGTGTGCTGACCATCCTCTAGCCCTCCATAAATGGTCAGTTTGTGACAGAATTGCTCTCGGTTGGATATTTTTGGGTGGCGGCTCACTCTCACTATTACAAAGACACTAGCCCAGGTAAAAAAAAAACCACCACTGCTATGCCTTATACTTAGTCTCAGCCTCAGACGTCACGCCCACAGAACGTTGGCTAAACTTCTGATGCATATGGTACACTTAACTGGAAACACTTCAGGAATCTCGAAGTCGTCATCTGATTGGTTGAATTTTATCG